>JAOYSI010035768.1:0-23177 GCA_025775065.1 Hiodon alosoides
CTCCGCACCTTTTGATGTTCTGCAATATCTCCCAGAAGGTACAGTAATTAGGTCATACTACAGCATAAAAAATGAACAAAACCACATTTTTAAATACACTTATCAAAGACATCAAGTGGTAGCAGCTAACAAGGTGGATAAAAAAGGGGTACTAGTGGTTTGGGCTTTCTTTCCCTGGATGTACCTTGGAGGTAGGGCATCTGCACTGATACCCACGGAATGAGAAACATCCAAAGGCTTGTAAGTGTTCGCAGTGGAAGGGTTTGAACCACCACAAAGGATTGAATACGATTGGATAAAAAAGCCAGAGGAGCTCTTTGAAGTATAGCATAGGACACATAGAATAAGACGCATGACTAATAAAATAAATAAATAACTCGGCAAGACAAATTTCCTTTCATGGAACTCATTATTTTATTTTATATACCAATGAGTGAGAGAGGAAGAGAGAGAGGGAGATTGTGGAGTAAAAAGGGGTGGATTGGGTGAATTTATGAGCGCAGCACTGGGAAATGGCGCTAACGGAGTCCCCTGCGAAATCAACCTGTCCAAGTGCGGACAATTGACCCCCACCCCCGACAACTGCTTGGCTATGGGACCTGGGTTCGCGTCACATTCTCTGGAGTCAGATCTCATCAAAAGGGGGGCCTTCACCAAACAGCATCCTCATTCACTAAAACGTCACAAAAACACAACAGATGGGTGCAGCCATTGTCCCCTTGGTGTAAAATGCTTCAGTAAACAGCTGTATGAAGTGATGAAGGTATATAAAATAAATGATGCTGTTTGCTGATATTTGACAGATGTCTTTAGCACAGCAGTGGCCACTGAGTTCAGCGTGTTTTTGAGCACGTTGCATAGTACGAGAACGTTCCTTTTGATAATCATGAATGTTTTTTTTCTTAGATACTTATGCCATGACTGAATGGTAGTTCCTCGCAAAGACAGAATCTCAAGTCTGGACTTGATTGAAAAACATAATTCAGAAGGATGAGTGTTATAGTAGCGTCACCAGAAGCAGGGATCGCGTGTTACAATCAAGCTTAAAATCTAGGATTATGCCGTGTAACACAAATGTGAAAGTCATTTGAAGTTGGTAATAATTTCATAAATTGCCGATGGTTGATATATTCGGCCCATAAACTGGGTCGCTGTTGCCTTGCAGGAGACAACGCCACACTGTTTGAGTCATGCTGCCACCTGCTGGCCATAAAAAATATAGGTGAAGTGGTAAATTCTAGTTAAAGCAGTAGTGGTCCGTTCCGGTCCTGAAAGTCAATTGCTTATGCAGGCTTTTGTTTCAACAAAGTAATTTAAGTCAAATCATTATTAACCTAACTGAATTAATTTGGGTTTCCTCACCGTTGGGTTTTGACAGACGTTTTATAATCTCCTGGACCAGGGGTCCTCCAGAACCAGGATTGAAAACCTCTGCGTTTTCACCCCTACACCACAAATACTGTGATTTTAGGTGGAGACCAGTGAAGTTTGAGAAAGAAGAGAGAAATGACTGGTACCAACAAAAAGATTGTAGAGCTGAAAGAAAGTTCATGACATAATTTCTGAAGGTATTTGATTGCAAAGGTTTACTAAATACATGTAAAACAGAGTAATGTATAACGTATAAGTAGTAAAACATTATATGCATTGTGTATATACTTCACATTTATTCAATGATTTTTGAGGTTTAATAACTCCTAAGGAGAGAGACGTAATTTGTGTCTATTGAAGAGCTTTTCCTCCAAAGTCATTCAGGGTCGGATATAATCCACCCACAACCTGGGGCGGAAATGTACCTGGACCGGTATGGGGTGCATGTCCACCCGGGGGGAGTTGGTTTGGATGTGAAGGTGGCGCAGTTTGGGGAGGAAATGTGCCTGGAGGAGTTTGGGTTGGATATGAATCTGGGAACATTTGGAGTGGAAATGTGCCCGGGACAGGTTGGTTTTGATATGTACCTGGAACATGTGGGGCTGGATATGTACCAGGAACAGGAGGCGCTGGACATGTACCTGGAACATGTGGGGCGGGATATGTACCAGGAAAAGGAGGCGCTGGATATGTACCAGGAAAAGGAGGCGCTGGATATGTACCAGGAACAGGAGGCGCTGGATATGTACCAGGAACAGGAGGCGCTGGATACACAATGGGGGCTGCTTTGGGGGGGGACCAAGGTTGGGGTGGGAAATCTGAGGACATATTTGGCTGGGTCAGCTGTCCAAATGCACAAAAGGCAGGAAGAATGACCAATGGAAATTTAACCTCTGGGTCAGAAGCATAAGGAACATCCAGGTAAACCTGCAGAATGACAATAGAAAAATCCAAATTAAACTTTCATTTATCCAGCGATAACTTAGTTATTCACCTTTTCTAGCAGGGTATTTACTGATTAAATTTGGGGTTCCTTTATTAATTACTAAAAAAAGTCAGTTTGCCTGTCTGCTTTTAAAAAAAATATAAATAAAATTTTTTATTTTATTAAAGGTATCTCAAACTAAGCCCAGAGAGCTGGATTTCACAGGTTAAAATCAAAGCTCTTGTGATTTGACGATTGTGAGTGTGACAGCACAGCTGTGGCACACAGTCAGCAGAGCATCACCTGGGCTGAGGCTGGTGAGAATCAGCAGGACTTCTATTGGCTTGTCTCTAAAAAGTGTCTCTGGTCGGCTTCAGGCTTGCTGTACCTTCGAGAGGGACGTGCCTCTCCTCCAATTAGCACTGAACCTCTCGTGCACTGAACCTCACGAGTATTAAAGTGACAGCTGGCTTGCAGACAAATGAATTGGAGGAGACCAGTCCGACGACATATTCGCCGCCCCTGTGTGTGGTGCCAGGATTTGTGGTAATGAGTGGCGATGCTTTATTAAAATTGCGGACTTCGGTTTTATGATAAATACCTTAAGTGTGTACTCCACTATCAGGATAGGGCAGTTTAGGATGGAGGTAGACAGGTCAGGAGGGATGGTCAGCACTTTGGTTATCGTCTGCTTAGTCTTGGAGGAGACGGGCGGCGTTTCTTCCTTAATGATGCACTTTCTGATGTAGTTTTTGCTCGACTGGGCGATGAAAGTCTGCACCTGGTCAACTGAGAACTTTACCACAAGGTCACGGGATGAGCTGTTGTCTAATTCCACCATGACTGTAAGCCTTTCCCCTGCAGGGCAGAGAAATCCCATGGATTGATCACTCGATGACCTGTGTTCATTGCATCTACATGGGTGACCAGCCAGTCATTTTTAAAGGAACCGCTGTGCGGAAGGAGATGCAGGTAGGAATATCCTTAATGTTTAGCTCTATATCTCTGCTGTTAGCATTCATTCTGATATATGATCTAAGATGGGATCCCTTGTGGTTTCGGGGACCCACTGAGGAACATTTTAACGGTTACCGGCTGTAAATGTTTTACCTTGCAGGTAACCCATCTTTTCAAGATTAACATTCATAGAGATGTTTCCAGAGGTGAGCAATCTCAGCTTCTTCTCCTTTTTACCAGACTGGGGTATCTGCATTACAAAAGAACAAACAGAAATGGTTGGAAATCAAAACCTTGGGCCTGGTTTGAGCATGCAAATTGTAATCAATCAACATGGGATTTTAGAACAAGGGGGCCCTCAAACCGACTTTACCCCCTCTAGTTTATAAAGTAGGCACTACATCTACCATCAGCTGAGGCGTGTTCATCGCGGCATTGGAAAGGTATGTGAATGTGGACTTGTCTTTGCTTGATAGCCGCCACGCCCTGCTCAGTTTTGCCTCCAGTGTGTATATAATTTCACCGTGAGCCCCTTTGAAGGACGATGGCATATTTCTGTGACAGAGGAAAAAATGTTTTGGCTGAAAACAATATACTCTTGAATATAAACATTTCGTAGTTATTAACATTTCAAATGGTGAATCCTTACCCATGTGGAATCTGAAAAGTGAAGTTGTATTCATGGCTTCCTGCAGTGAGTACAATACTGTCTAAAAATAATAGCACAGAGATACCAAAAAATATTCAGTATGTAACAAGTCAAGAGGAAATTTACATGTCATAATGAATCTGTGCAAAACCACACAGCGATAAACATCTGCGCTGTTGAAGAATAAGTGCTCTCCGTTTAAAAAAAATGTGTAGTTTCACCAATACTCAGTTTCTGAAGTTCCAAGATTCTGACGTTTTGATAAATACACTATATGGACAAAAGTATTTGGACACCTACACATTACACCAACAGAAGCTTTTATGACATCCCATTCTAAATCCATAGGCATTAATATCGATTTGGTCCCCCCTTTGCAGCTATAACAGCTTCCACTCTTCTGGGAAGGCTTTCTACAAGATTTTGGAGTGTGTCTGTTGGAATTTTTCCCCATTCTTCCAGAAGAGCATTTGTGAGGTCAGACACTGACTTTGGAAGAGAGGGCCTGGCTCGCAATCACCATTCTAGTTCATCCCAATGTGTTCGATAGGGTTGAGGTCAGGGCTCTGTGCGGGCCAGTCTAGTTCTTCCAAACTCATACAACCATGCCTTTATGGACCTTGCTTTGTGCACTGGGGCACAGACATGCTGGAACAGAAAAGGGCCTTCCCCAAACTGTTTCCACAAAGTTGGAAGCACAGAATTTTCAAAAATGTCTTGGAAAGCGGAGGCATTAACATTCCCTTTAGTGGAACTAAGGGGTCTAGGCCAACCCCAGAAAAACAACCCCATAGCATTATCCCTCCGCCACCAAACTTTACAGTTGGCACAATGCAGTCAGGCAGGAAACGTTCTCCTAGCACTTGACTAACATTATATATTTGCATTTGTCAGAAATTTCGAAATTTAGCTTCCTGTTTGTATGGGGCCAGCAATATGTCCGGTTAGTTCAACGGTGTGCAAGCGCATCTGAAGGAAACACTCCCCGAGTAGAAAAGTGCCAAACCCTAATTTTCTCCTCCTTGCAAAACAAACAAACCGCTACTCTCCACAATCATGATTACATGATGGCATCAACACTGATCATAATAACTAAACATTCCCGAGAAAACAACGGGAGACTGAATAGTCCCCCAAATCCCGTGTAAAACCATTTTCCAATTCATCACTATATTTTATTAAATTTTAAATTTTATTTTTATAAATACAGTTTTTATCATTTAAAAAAAAAAAAAAAAAAAAAAAAAAAAAAAAAAACTTACCTTCACCCTTCTGCATAAGTGACTGCTCCAATCTGAATAATTTATGTTTTGCATGATAACTGCGTCTTTCGTCACCATGACTTTCAGTCCAGCGAACCTCCGCTTTCCCCTTGGCCTTGACGGAGAGCGATTCGATCTTGGTTTCCTTTGAAAGTATTACAAGAACTCTTCCTGATATAAAATCTCCGCCCGAGAAGGTGTTCCATTCATTTATTGGATCATACCTTATTGCAATTTCTTTTACGGAGCTCGACATTGTTATCCCTAGAACTTTGAGAGCCAGACAAACAAATTTAAAACAGGAAATGAGAAACCAGTTTCGCTAAACACACTCGACCACTTCCGTACGTCCCTTCCCCTGTGAGAGTTGTGGGTGTTTTAAAGACAGATTTTTTTTTTTTTGCGCTGTCCAGGTTACAATCGGCAGATTATATGAGTTGCATTTAGACCTTTAAAATCCAGCCGATAGAACACAATCTCAAATCTTCCACCGTAGTTGCCAAACCGCAGAACGTTTTAAAATTAAAGTATAATCGTTGCAACGTCATGAATGTAAATATGTGCGACTGAGTAAGATTGCAGGACGTTAGTCAACCACTTCTGTCTGCAAGCAAGTTACCATTGCTTAGCGATCGCAATGCATAAGTACTTCGCATAAATTATTATTCTGCGTATTCTGTTATTTTTTATTGATTTACAGAAGTGCATAATAACCTGTCTAATTTCTTATATGTGTTCTACAGAAGGTGCTAGGTAAAAGAAGTATCAGTCAAAAGGTCATGCCCGAAACGTAGAAGCCTTGACGTTTGGGCAGAGAGCCGAAAAGGGCAAAAGAAAACGAAACCTTGTTTACTCGTGTAATTATTAAATATAACCAGAGAGGGCGATGTTGCCCGTTTTTGAGTACAGCAGCTTGTCAATTATCAAACCGTTTGTTATTTATTTTATGTTTATTAGCCTAAATTTGGTGTTACTGATTAAGACAAACAGAACGTATTGACATTATAATTTTAGGGTTAGGGTTTTGTTATAAAATTGGCCCGTTTGTATGCGTTTATTTTATGTATTTAAATCTAGTGACCAAATTATCGAATTACCACAAAATTGCCATTATTATGCCTACGCTATCTCACTTTTTATTCATTCGATTTCTTTAAAAAAAAATCATACAATATTTGTATGAAACTGTATGATTCAGGTCGTAAGAATTCAAACGAATCTACAGAGGTCGTTTCGGTAGGGCTTACTGAATAATGATCATTTTTTGTACAATGACCTAAGTAGATATACTGACCTCATTGTCTGTTGTTAGATACAGGCAACCTTCCGTGTCTGGTCTGCTTTTTGCAAGAAGACTGGTCTATCTGATCTGGCGATGATAATAAATATGTTTTCGAATTTTTTTACTTTCCCAGAAGTACTCGCCGTTCGAGAAGGTGTTTGTTTACGGAATCGAAACTTATTGAACGTGACATGGTTCCCCCCAAAAAGATTAGATATTTCCAAAGTTTGTATTAATCGTACAAAAAATATCCAGTCAAAGCTAGCTAGCTGACCATTTTAGTCTGTGTCGCCTACAGCCTTCTTACCTGTGTGGGGGGAGCGTAGTTCCAGTTGACGTGAGTGGGAAACGGAGCACACGTTAACACTGTTAATAATTAAAGAAACAATGAGAAAATAAATGTAAAAAGTGCGGTATAGTTAAATATGTGGGGTCTTATTTCAAGATTGGAAAATACTTAAGTATTTTTCCTTACATATTTTACAGAATCAAAGTAACTCAAACATCGTCTCTGAAATACAACAAAGGTTTTTTAAAAAAATAATTTGTTGTCGAAAGAAGGTCAAAGAGTCTTCGTTCCATTTGAAGGGTAGAAGTAATTTAATTTAGTCAAAGGAAACAGATATAATTAAATTTGTGATGTGATGTACCTAACCCATTAGCTTCGACCAGTTCGTTTTTGGAAAACGCTATTTGTGTTCATAGTTGATTTGTCTATGTTGTGCTTTTTCTTATAGTTTATTGAAACTAAAGTTGTTTGTGACTAAGTTAATGCAACAACTTGATCATTCATATGTTTCTGAACGACAAGTAATATACAGTTTTTGTACAGTAACTATAAAGTGGCTGTTTGACGATTCGTTTTCTCATTTTGTAATATTGACATTAACAACAAACGAATAAGGAGCAACTTAATACAGCCGATGTGTAAACGAACAAGCACGGACGATCGTGTTTCTTTCATTTAAAAAAAAAATACATGTCTTTGGTTAAAACAGGCGATATTGTATAAGTAGTATTTGGTGTCTTGAATGAAAACGTCATCAAAAAGAGGCATACGCGTAGATGTGTACAAACGTAAAAATAAATAAATAAATAAGATGTGTACAAACGTGCAAATGATACTTCCTGTTCAAATCACATCTCATTAAGTTTTGACTGATATATCCGCACTAGCCTAAAGACGAAGTAGTGTATGGCGGGAGTCACGTATCTAGACTTTGCTCGTAATATAATGTTTATATATTTTTTTTATGCGAGCTTACAATTCTCTTTAAGTTTGTTATATATTTTACACAGTATTTGGATATTTTCGTCTTTGAGGTCCGGTTTTCCAAAAACCGGAACTAGTACTCATGTTGACGAAGTGGTCCATTTTGAATGACACTTCAGACTTCCAATAAAAGTGTTTACTTATGGTGAATGACGGTTGACTCGACCAATAGATAACACATATTGTCGCCTCGGCTGTAGTGTAGATAAACTTGGTGCTTAAGGTTTAAACACCACCAACGAAGAAGAGGATTGTCACACGTTTCCCCAATATACTGTTCTAGGATCAGTGAGACAGCCAAAACGCAAACGGTAGCGTGGTAAGTAAGAAAACCGCCAACTAGTAGTTAACCTCAAGTTGGATAGGGGTTATCTGAAAAAAAAAAGTAGACCGGTGACTTCAGGGTCATTAGCTAGCCACGCCGAACTACAGCAGCCTACGGTACTGCACAATGATATAAGGACGCTTCCTGACACAAGCGCCATTGAAATCCAAGGCGCCGTATTGTCCCACCGTTCACTGTTCTAGGATCGGTTGAAAGACAACCAAACGACCGGATAGAAAAAACGTCAGTGGACTAACTTTTTTGGTTTGTGGGAACCAATGACAAGACGGACATTTGGTAAAACAACTACAGCTGTACATTGTGCAAGATTTTTGCCATGGAGGTTGCAGCATCCCCTTAAGTGTTTGATCAGCTGGCCAATTATTAGAAGTTGAGAGGAAATATAAGGCCCATGTTATGAGTCGAGTGCAACTAATGCGCTTGATCTACATCTTCATAATTGCACGACAAAAACACTGCTACTAAAACGGAGCAATCCTACTAACGGTCGACCCTATTTGAGTGTATACGTAGGGTAAAGCGTGGATTAAAAACGGATTAAAAATATGTGAACGTTTAAACACACACTTTATCCCAGACGTTATTTTCCAAACACATGAAAGCAGCGTACTAAACTGGGATGATCCCGTGAATGGAATGGGGCTCCCTGCTAAACCTGCGAGTTTGTTGCATTGGAGTAGACGGAGACAGTCCAGTCCTCCGTTCTGACCCATTATTTTGTTGAGTGATGGGGAAGACACAGGTGAACTGCAGCTGTAATTCATAAGAGAAAGTACATTAACATGATTTATTAGTTATATAAATTGCATTCTATAAATAACTTTAATTTCAGCGGTCCAGGGTTTGCAAACTATACATTAATCTTGAATTAGTGTGTGCTGTTAATGTTAAGAACTAACCCAAGAACGTTGGTCTAGAGAGTACCAAGTATAGTTTTGCCTTTTTATTTATGGTTTTAATACTTTCTTGCTGTTTTACATTATAAATTACATTTAGTAGGCACCAACTGTATTGGATTAGGGAAAACACATATACATTAGTGCAATTAAGCAAACTGCATCATTTTTTTTGACACAGTATTTAAAAGCTTTATAGAAAGAGGTGTGTAATTGAAGATACTGACAGGTTTGTGTCTGTTTTCTTTCTTCCTTTCCTAAACAGCAAAATGCAAAAGAGCTGAAGTCCCTATACAGAACCCAAATTTGGAAGAGAGAAAAATGTGGAAAAGAAGAACCAAACAGAAGTGAAGAGAAACAAGGGGCGGAGTTAGGTGACTGGGCCAGCAAAACTAGCCTCGGGCAGAAATATGGAGCAGAACTCCTGCAAGGATGACGAGAGCCTGCCGGAGGGGCTGCAGGAAGAAATGGTGGAGGTAGCCCTAGAGGAACCCCTTGTGGATATTGTCGAGGTGCTACACAGGGAGCAAAGCAGTGGGCTGGGCGAGACACCGGCCGAGGGGCTGGGCGAGACACGGGTGGACGGGCTGGGCGAGACACGGGTGGACGGGCTGGGCGAGATGCTGGTGGATGGGATGGGCGAGACGCCGGCGGAGGGGCTGTTCGATTCGGTGGCAGCAGGGCAGGGTGGTGATGCAAGCAAGCTGCAGGCTGGGATGCCCGGCGGTGGGGCAAGCCCCAATATCCCCTTCGCCGAAGTGGCCTCACTCCTCGACCCCAACATGAAGAGCTCCAAGGCGCTCAAGTACCAGATACGCTACGACGAGGTGAAGCGGAGGCTGGAGTCACCCGAGAAGATGTCCCTGCGCTCCCTGGCAGCGTACACCCGTGTGAGCCGGGGCCCAGCCAGTCGGAAGACCCTGCTGGAGTCCCTCAACGTGCTCGGCCTGGCGCCCAGCACCACAACTGCGGTGTCCAGCTCATTTTCAAAACTGACAGAGGGTAGGCCCCTGCGTGTGTGTGTGTTTGCGCGTGCACGTGTATATCTCTGTTTGACATCTTAAGTTCAACTGGAAGTTGCGGCGCTAAATAATTTGTCAGGGCCACTTGGGCCAAGTTGGATTTTGAAATGAGCTGCTGAAGCAAAGCCATTTATGTAAATTATTGAATATCTCATTCTTACAGTTGGTCATTTTTCCTAAGCCTTGTGCAGGTGTTGTGGTTGTGCGTTTTTGTTTTGAAGGTTTTATGGATGTAGAATGAGAAGAGAATTAACTGAACCACGGTTTTCAGGTGACACTGCAGCCCTTTGCAAGGACATGAGAGACTTTGCCACACAATACATGGATTACAACAACGTTGCTAAACAGCTTCTCCCGGAAACCAACCATGTGCAACACTGGTCAAAAATAATTGAAACCAGGTATATCATTATCATGTGACTCCTTATTGACTGTGGGCTCCTTGGATATTTGTTTTTGTAATTTGGGGATTAAACCCTAAACCATTCTGTTATCTTTTCTCACAGTTGAATGAATGAATTGCGATTTATGTGCCGCTTTCTCACTCAGAAATCATCTAGAAGAAATGAGGAAGTGCTTCCACGATCCTGCCAACAGCCGGACGTTTGACAACGCCACACACGGCTTCGGCCCAGGCATGATCGACGTGGCCTTCGAGATGATCGGCCGCGTCATCGAAAAGCAGATCAGGATCCTGTCGGGGGACGTTGAGCCCAAGGAGGCCCAGCAGGGAAACGGGGCGCGGAGACGGAGGGCCAGGGCCAAAACCGAAGCCATGGGCAAGGCCCGGCCCTCAAAAGCCTGCAAGGACGAGCTGGGAGCCCAGACAAAGCCCAAGAGCAGGCCGGCAAACAGGAAACGCCACAAAGAGGCAGAGCCTCTCTCCGAAGCCCCTTCCCAAATCGAGAGCAGCGTTTTGACTCTGGTGTCGGTGGGTTACGAGACTGTATCCAGTGGCATGGAATCCACAAACGCAGGAGTAGCGTAACGGGCAGCACTCCAGGACTTTGTGTTGTTCCGCGTGGCACAGACACCAAATTTGATCCCGAATTTGATAAAAAGATTATAAAAAAAATTCTCCAGAGATTTTGTAGGGATTTTTAGCATTTTAGACAGATTTCTTCTGCAAAGAAGCCACTGGTAATGAGCATGAGCGAAACATGGCTCGGTGGAGATGAGCTAACCAGTCTTTACAACTTGGACACAAGACTTTATTTTATTAGTTTTTTTCCTTCACAGCTTCAGTTAGGTTGGAACACAGTTGGGTTCAGTTTTTTGGTTAGATATTGTAGGCAATGTTACGTCGACTTCTTTACAGCGTAAAGTTGTTTTAAATCTATACATTTAATCTATTATCCCACTGTCGTTAACCTGTATGTTGCTTTGCAAAATAAACCCTTATTTCCTTGTAATTGATTGTTTTCTTAACATTTTTCTAATTAAGTTTATATGCTTCTGTTTTAAACGTATTTACGCTGCTGTAAAGTTGACATTTCAGCTTTCAAAATGACTTTCTCGTGGTTATCCTAACTTTAATCTAACTTTATGTATTTTTAAAGGTTAAATCAGACGCCATGATTTAAGTTCCACGCTAACTGTCCACGACGGCCTATGAAGTTTTTTTTCTTCAGACGGATAAACAATACCATCTCCTGGAATTGTATATAACTTTAACGAAGACCAAGCTAGTCTTCAACTTTCAACAGAAAGTCCTTGTTAGCTGAATATAGTTGTGTATAAATATGCTAGTTCTGGTCAAATTAATAATTGAATGTGTTTCGAATATGATTTGTTTTTGGATTATGTCGTTTAGGGCAGAATTGATGTGTAGGACTCCTAATTAAATGTTTTTTAAAGTAATTACTTGCTGCAATGTGTTTCTACACGGTGGGGGGTCCTGCTCCACAAGTCACATATATGGCAGTCCATTCGCTTTGTGTGTGCCCACGAGTGGTTCTCTCTGATACTTGGTCAGGAGCTTTGAGGAGATTTAGGGGTTTAGAGTGCATTAGCGAGCAGAGAGAGAGAGAGAGAGAAGACAAAGAACGCACCTGAAGTGAGCGTGTGAGGAACAGGTAGGCAGTGGAAGGAAAATAAGTACAGTCCGTTTTTCTCTCTCTCGGCAACTTCGAGAACTCTGGCCGTGTGAACGGTGAAGTAATCCCTGCTAAATTTGGCGCTTGAATTTGAAACTAGGGGGCAGCGATAAAGAGCCGCTGCCTCTGCGACCGAGGATTCGGGTCGCTTGGGTACACCTGGCTCCGATGCTGTTCGGCTCCGTTAGCTCGTCCAGACGCTGTCGACCGAAGCCAACTACGACCATGGGTGAGTAGAAACCGGGCTATTTCTTTTGCGCACTGCCAGAATTAGACATTCAGTGCGGTTCTGGTATATCTACTGGCGAAGGCTTGAAGGTGTCGTAGGACGGTGACCGTTACTTAGGGAATCCCTACCATGTCCTATGAATGCAAAATGTCACGTTATCTGAGCGATTAGTAAGCGATTTGTTTATGTAAACAACGTGTTCCCGTCTAATAAGTCGAAAATGTCACGTGGGGTCAAAAACAGCCGTCACGAACTAGTCTTGTGCTAATTTCCGAAGTACTTTAAGTATTTTGTTTGCGCAGTGTACAGATCACAGATCTCTATAGAGACGAAGTTGGTGTTGAGCGTTTGGTCAGTGAATTGGGAAGATTCGATGCGTGAACCTAGAAACATTTTGGTTAGTTTGGTTTCTCTCAGTTTACAGAAACAAAAGCTGTAACAACATGAAGTAACAAATTCCACTTTGCAATCTGATCAGATTCACGTTGAACCTCAGATTCCATCAGACACAGGAACAGAACCCGATGGTACACACTAATATGTTGTAGCAGCAGTTTGCCTAAGTTCTTCACTTATTGCATTGCGATTACGGAGTGGTACATCAAAATAAATTGGTACAGCACATTTAATGCAATGTTTATAAATGTTCCTGAATCGCCTTAAATTTTGCCATGCAAGATTCAATTAAATGTGTACCACATAAATTCTGTTGCCCTGTAAACCAATATGTGCTATACATCTTAACTTGATGCAATTTTTCATGCAATCAACTGTGTAATAGTAATGTTGAATTTAATTTGATATTATACAACTATATATATTTAACAGCAAGGGTATCATGAAGTGACTGAAGTCTCTCTCTCACTCTTTTTCTAAGGGTCTTTTAGCGCCGCCCTGGAGGCCATTAATGTGAGCACAGAGCTGGTGGAGGAAGAACTGAAGCCCCATATGGACACGGTGCTGGCAGCACTGCTGGGGGGGAGTAAGTGTACCTGCATGATGACCCAACATGCACTGCCTGGTGCACCCACAGTGGGGCTCTACACTGCCTGCAGAGTGTGCGTCATTCATGCATAAAAACGCATAAAACACAATACTGGCAACGATCCCGAAACGTAGCAGGAACATTGGTATTGTGGCCCTGCTTGCAGGCAGATAAAACGCTGCACCCTCAGGCAGTTTTCTGGCAGTGCAGTCAGTTGAGGTCCTGACAGATGGGAAAGGCCTAGGCATGCTAATCCGTATTTGCTTGTGTGAGTGAGAAATAGGGCTGATTAGCTGTTACCGTGTACACACACATGCACGCACTAATACTCGTACACACATACGTATGCACGCACTAATGGTTGTACACATGCATACATATGCGCAGTAATGCTCGTACACGTACATACGTACACACAAATGCATTATATGAACGGCAGTAGTGGCTAAGATTTCCTCTGATTTGTTCTGCTTGCGGCATGAATTTTTGGTCCAGTTCTGGATGTTTCGCATGGCTTCCTCAGTAATCGCTTGTTTCCTCGCTATTGCGGCAACCTGGTCTGCATGGAAAACTGACCTCTGCCCCATTCATTGTGAAACTTCGCAGAACACACAGAAAATATCGCCACAGCAGCAGAAAGGTTGTTTTGCTCTTTAATTTGCTGCACTCCTACAGAGTTTGCTTTCATTAATTTTTGGATTTTGTAGTTGAACATAATGGCGTATTTCTTGTTCGTTAGGTTTGGCAACTGAACTCCACACTTCTGTGACTTTTGAATCCTAGTTGGACTGGAAATTGTGCTGTAGTGGTGGCTTATGGGTGCCCTTGCTTAGTTAAAGGAGAAAATAAGCAAGCTGTTTATCAGATATCAAAATGTTTGTGGGGGTTATTTTATACAGGAGAGGGCGCTGCCAAGCAGATTGTGGCAAGCGGGATATTGCCCACCCTGGCACACGCACTGTGGAGGAAGAACGGTCTCACGACACTGACGGCCCGACTGGTTGCGGAACTGGCCAGGGATGGTAAGCTGGAGCTCTCCTTCAAAGAGGCGGTTGATGAAGACGCCAGGGAATCCGAGCATATATTCACAGTGCAGCCTTAAGTGCGAACCTCTTAAAAATTCAAGCTCGCGATTGACAGGGTTTCAGTAAATTAGGAATTTTGTGCCGCGTGTCGTCCTGCAAGCCTCGCTGAGGGACTGCTGCGTCAAGGCCGGACTGGCGTCCGCCCTGCTGAACCTGCTGCGGAGCAGCGACCAGGAGATCCTGCTGCACACGGGCCGGGCCATCAGCAGGATCAGCTTCGACAGCAGTGAGTCCGTCATGCGGCTGGCAGCCGGTGGGGCAGCAGTAGGTCGAAGGGCACCTAGGGTGGCGATAAGCTAGTGTGTGATTTTAAAGTTTGTTTGATTTAATGATTCCACACCAAGCAGGTGGTCTCCGTGCAGACGTCTAACTAAAGAACTCCTGTCTGTGTCTGTCGGTCTCTCTCTCTTTCAATTACAGTACTTTACTGGCATGACTTTACAGGGAATAATAATGACGACAGCAGGAATAACCATTACGAACATATTTAACAAAATAATAATTGAGCATGTCAAAGATTTTATGTTGAAACAGAAAACATTTAATATGCTCAGCAACGCCTGCCCCCTGGGCAGAACGCTTATTTTGTATCTCTCAAGCCGTGACAGGCAGCTACATATTGGGCAGCCAGTAAGACTGTATGTCCCTCCCCCGGTATGACTACCAGTTTTTCTTTTTAAAGAATTTGCTTTTTGTCTCTGACAGTTACCAGGCATTCTGTCAGGATTTGGATTCTGTTTAGGATTCTATAGCATTCCATTTTGTATTGCGTTTCAGTGTTTGTCTCCCGATAGTCCAGATAGGAGCGTTTGAGGTGTTTTGTGACTTGGTTTACTTTGATAGGAATTTTTGCAGTGTTGTCCTGGAACTGCCGGCGTGTATCAGTGTGACTCATGACCAGCTGGTTGAGGGAACTCTTATCTGGAATGAGCTTTTGGTATTTTAGGAAACTCTATGATGAAATGGGTTTGGATCACTGTTTAAATTCATTCAATATTTGAATGCTCCCTCTCTCTCTCTCTCTCTTTGTCTCTCTCTCAGGCCTCCGTCAGGACCAGTTGATTCAGGGTGGGGTGATCCCTCTCCTGGTGGAGGTCATGCTGAGGTATCCAGAGAACGGCCCATTGGTCCACGCGTGCCTGCTGGCTCTCTGCAATGTGGCTGATATGGGCGAGGAGGACGGGTCGTCCCTGGTGTGGGAGGAGGGCGAGGACTTGGGCGAAGGGGAGCGAGTCTACCGGGGCGTCCTGAAGCACTCGCTGGGGTTCTCTTCGGCGGTGACCACGGTTCGGCTGACTGGCTGGTCGCACAGCCAGCACGCGGTGAGCGTCGAGGTCACGCAGCGGTGCGCGGCGGTGCTCTGGGGTGCCGGCGGCAGATGGCGGACCGTGAGGCGCTTCCCGTTCGGTTCCCTGGGGGCCTGTCCTAACTTTTACAAGGTGATAAGGTACGGGGTCCAGAACGTTCCCAAGTCCACAAGTCTGAAATCCCGAATCTTTCACGCCTTCTTATGACCGAGAAACGCTGGAGGAATGCAGGAGAAGGATACTTGAGAGAAGCTAAACATTAAAGACTTAAACAAAGCGTTCCCTACCAGGTGGGCAGGGCAGGGCAGGGCAGGGCTGGGGTGGGGCGGGGGACATCCAACAGCGTCAGACAGGCTACTGTGTGCATAGTGATCCCGGAAGACGCCAGGGAAGTGGTGTCGCAGGGAGGACACGGGGAGAAGATGCCAAAGCCAAGCTCGCGCAGCGGAATGGTCTCATTCTGGAATGAAAACGCTTTGATGACCGTTCCGAATGTTGGAACCTCCATCCTCCGCTTCCCCGCGACGTCCGTGTGTGACCAGGAGTGTAAGAAGCTGAAGCAGGTTTTACGGTCACTAGATCGGAAGCTGCAGTAACCACCCTGACAACTGTTAATGGGGAATTGGTAGACCACCATTGCTGTTGACCGTCGATCTGTCCAACCACCTGCCTAGAGTTGAAGCTGTTCATTTATTTAGTCAGCTGAGATGGGTATTCCGCTACTTTTTTTCCAAGTTTCTCTCGAGCCGCCATCTCTTCAGGTCAGGATTTAATATTGTATGCCTCCAAAGTTTTGCTTTGGGTTTCCTGTTTTATTCCTGTTTTTATTTCAGCTGTAAATATGTGCCATGCGTGGCGTGGTATTTCTTGATTAAAGCTGTGTTTTGCGATAAAAATTTTAAAAAGTGATTTGGTATTTGACATGAAACTGTAAAGAGGTTACTCTTAAATTTTGTTGAGTATGTAAATAAATGTAAATATGTTTGGCAACAACCGGTTTGGCAGGTCTGAGGTCCAATGTTGGTCCTGCTTCCTTTCATTGAATGTTTTTCACGTTCCAACAACTTGTACATGCATGAGCTTAATGTGTTTTTAAATAAATTATCATTATTTTACAAGCAGTAATATAGTCATACATTCCTTGCTAAAGTTCTGTCATGTTGCCGCTACACTGTTGATATGGCTATGTGTTTTTAGAGCACAGTGGCTTGGCTTGGCTTGGCTTGGCTTGGCTTTCACCCCTGTTTGTCTCCTTGTCTGAGAGCATTTTGGTGTTCAGATGTGGCTTTTGGGGAACGGAGTCACCATTAGGCAGGGTCTGTGTGGCTAGGGGTAGGGTCTGTGTGGCTGGGGGGAGGGTCTGTGTGATTAGGGGGAGGGTCTGTGTGGCTGGGGCCATGGCCGAGACTGTGCCACTGCCTGACCAGCTCGTGGGGCTTGCTGACCATGTCGTTCCAGTGCTCCAACTCATGGCCGCGGGAGAACATGAAGGGCCCTATTATCACCAGGCCCATGGACCCTGGGAAAGAGAACTCTGGTGAGGGTCAACATGTCAAAAATGATGCCACGTAACTACGTTTCAGTATTTGTACGTCTTTTGTGAAAACAATTACGGCATCTATTCAAGGTGAGCGCAAGGGCAAAACATTTTTAGCCTGCAAAGAGTTTAGAACTGTGGAGGTGAAGACGGAGATACGAGAACTGTGGCGGAATGTGGGAAATTTTCAGGAAGAGGGTAAAGCTATGGACATTTTATGGGAATACGGGGACCGTTGAGCGAATATGAGATGGTGGTGAATGTGTGGAGATTAATTGGGATTATGAGGACTGGGGTGAGACTTACGCAGCTCCTCTGGGAGGGGCTGAAGAAGCTCTAGGCTCAGGCAGGCCACGTCCAGCTGCCCGGGCGGGAGACTGAACGTCAGCCTCTCGTTGAAGGTGGGCTCAGCACCTCCCCTGGCCACAGCGGTCCGCTTGCTCTTCACGACCTGCGTGCGGATCTGCAGGGACACCTGGACGCACGCGCCTGCCCGCGCACGGACGCGGCAGTCAGAACGAGGAAGGGAACCACACTGCGTGTGTGTGGGTATGTGAGTGAGTGAGTGAGTGAGTGAGTGAGTGAGTGAGAGAACTCTAAACGGATTTTGAAATTTGCCAAACTGTCACCATTAATGACTGCGGATACCAGCCAGCCAGATTTTTGTCTTATTCAAACGGCTTTTTAAAAACGGAACAACGTGAGTGTGAAAAGCTGTGCTCCTCACCTGCGTCACTGGAGAGCTGCAGGCCGCGGGCTCTGAGCACCACCACCGTGAGGCGCTGCAGAGCCTGGCTGTAATTCAGCGACACCTGGACATCACCATGCTCTGAGCAAGGCTTTCAGTAGTGAGAGAGAGAGAGAGAGAGAGAGGTTTGTGAAGAAGTTTCTCTCTCTGAAACAGGGTAAAAACTACACACATGGCCTTTTATCAGAAGGATTCAGTTGTTGGGGATAATTTTGATTCATATCTATATTTTCTACTGACCAATAAAGTTAGAGTTCGCTGACGCTCTTAGACACACATTCGTCAAGTGAAGGGCAACCGGCTGATGACATCACTCCTCTGTCATCTGCCGTTACCTTTCGCTGGACCCATCCCTGACTGCGTTATCCTGCCTCTCTTCTTGTTGACCCCACTGTTCTCTGTCAACTCTTGTGAACTCTGCACGAATGCTCTGCGTGTCGCTCTCCCAACCACTCCCCTGACCGTGCTGTACAGGGTCGCTCTCTCATTACGGCCTATTCACGACCGCTTCCCTGACCGTGCCGTACGGTTGAATGTCTTGGTCCTTCTCTCGACCACTCCCCAGACCACACTGTAGCTCTCTTGTTACGGCCCATTCACGACCGCTTCCCTGACCATGCCATACCGGGTGAATCTCTTGGTCCTTCTCTCGACCACTCCCCAGACTACACTGTAGCAGGTTGCTCTCTCATTACGGCCCAGTCACGACCGCTAGCCCTGACCAAGTTGTACCGAGATGTTATCCCCTGGCTGCGCTTTACCGGGTCGCTCTCGACCTCCAGGTCCATCCAGACGGCTTTCCCCGCCAGCTGGGTGAGGGCCGGCTCCCGCAGTGGGAACAGAGCTCTGCCCACCAGCTGGTGTTTCTTCAAGCGGTCCAGGCTGAAGACGGAGAGGCTGAGAGTGCACAGGGCTAGACGGGGGCTGGACACCTGGAGAAGGTGGGAGCAGATTACAGATGTCGCCAATCCAATCTGTATAGCCACGCTCATGAACTGTGAATGAACTATTCACACAGTTTACATTGTGTAAAATACATTTCGCGCACGCACCTGAAAGACAAAGCTGTCGTTGAAATGGGGGTTGCAGCCTTTGTGCCGGGCCTTGGCCTGCCTTTGCCTGCGGCCGTCGGGAAGCAGCTGCAGCTTGACCAGGACGGTGCTGGACTGGCAGTGGGGCGGCAGGTTGGCGGCGCGGAGCAAGGAGACCAGGAGCTGCTCCCTCTCTCGCCGGTACTCCACGCCGAACCACAGCCTCACCACGCCACCAGGAGGGGGCACCCACTCGCTCGGCTCCTGCACGCGGTACAGGTCGGGCCTCAGGCTGCCCAAGGGGAAGGAGGCTACAGGTTGAAAGAGAGGGAGAGATGGAGAAGTGGAGGAACGACAGAGAGGGAGAGAGAGACATAGAAAAGAAACGTGAAAGTGAGAGCACACTGAAAGGACACCACCATTTTTTTTCTCTCTTCCACCAAATACCATCTAAAATCCACTCCGTAAGAGACTAAATCAATGCATGTAAACCCCCGGGCGGAGTGATTTTTTAACACAGGCCCTCCTTTCTTTTGAGCACAACGCTTCAGTTCCCCCCAGGAGCAGAAACCTGCTGTCACCTACCGCTGACGGTGAAGGAGCCGCGATGGCTGGTGACATCAGCAGGGCCCTCCTCCTCTTTCCTCAGCTCCTCCTTCCCTTCGAGAGTGACGCGGGTGTGGCGAGGCGGTAGGAAAAATGAAATCTCGTTGGGCCTGCAGGAGTGTCCGGGCAGAGAGGAACCGGTCACCCCGACTTGGACTGGGCACCTTGAGAGAATGTCATGTGCCAGCTGGAGCGCTCTCTCTAGCATGACTGGCCTGTACAATGGCACGGCGATTGACTGTCACAGCTAATTATATGGTTTGGTAAACCAAACCATGTCGTCTTGATGACACGTGGCTGCGGAGAATTACACCAACCAAGGTCGCCAGGTGGAATGCCATTGTGAAAAAGCTGATGGTCAAAGTCAAATCACGACGTCATCAAAAGCTAGGCCCAATTTTAAAAATGTATTACTGTATTACTGCTTAACTTGGTTTTCAGGAACAACCGACCTTGCTAACAACCCAACGAATGTATGTATTGAAATATATTAAGTGTGACCCTTAAAACCTACTCTTGGAGTTAGATGCAACCATTTAAAAACTTAATCCGCAATAAATGTTATTACAAAATCGAACAGTTTTCCGAAATGGCTGCTCAAACTGACTTAGTAGACCACATCTGGCAACCCCTGTGTTGACACCAATAATAATAAAGCATTTTTTTTTGGTCTGAACTTTCCAAACAAGAAGTAATTAGAAGTAATTGTGGGGTGCTCAAAGTGTAGGGATTAGCATGTTAGGCCTTCACAAGGTCCACATAGTGCCATAGCGAATGTAGATTTTCTCTCCACCTTGCCTCTTAATTGAATAATGAATTAATTGGATTGGTGTTTCCAGGTGTAAACCTGCTGCTAATGAGGGGTGGCACCTCGCAGATCAGGGTTTGCCGACCTCTGGTCTAGGCAAAGTCAAAAGATGAGAAATCCCTGTGAGCCGGCGATCTCCCACAATTATGACCTGAAGTTGGAGGATTGTGCGGTGAGAGGGATGGAAGAGGTGCATGGTGGGAAGGCAGACATGTGGCAGAACAGCTCTTGGTAGGGGTGCCGAACACGCTTCCTCTTCCACAGGATGTAGACAGCGGCTCCAAGCAGCAGCAAGAAAAAGACTCCCGCTGCCAGACCACCGACCAGTGCAGTGACGAGCACTGAGAAATCAATTAGTAAAGCAGTCAGTGTTTTTCTGGGATGTCACGTGCTTCACAGCGTGCTTCACAGCGTGCTTCACATACTGATTTACATAGATTACAGTTTTCTGCACCTGGTGAAATAAACCACTGCACACAGAGGAAGGATAAAACCTTCCTTGCTTCCTGAAGTAAATCTCTGGCAATAGGCAGTCCATAAACAATCAATCAACCACCCCATTTTATTCAAAATCAATTTGATTTGGAAACCATTTAAATTAGTATCTAAGCCATTTTTATTGAATGATTGAACAAAAACAAAACGAGTGTGTTTGTGTGTGTGCACCAGAATGCGCGAGTGTACGAGTGAATGTATAAATGTGGGTGTGTTTTTAGGTTTGCTTAAGCAGGCTTGCTTGGTTTGCACTTGTTGTGGGAGGAGTATTGGCAGAGGGAGGGGTGTGGTGACTTTCCTGTGTCAGCCCATGACCGCTCAGTACACCTGAGGCAGCCACCAGGGACACCTGTTCAACAGGTGCACAGCCTGCAGGGGAGACAGAGGTCAGAGGAAGACCAGGAGAACAAAAAGCCTTGGGAGGCTACTCGTGGAGACTGTAGGAAGCAACAGCGGGTGACCAGGTGCCCAGCCTTAGCTCAAACACGCCCTTCCTGGAAAAGGTACTGTGCTTTCGTCAGGGCTTCTCCTGGTCTTAAAGTTAGCCGAGCATCTAATTTCGCTCTTGTAGGACTTTTGTCAGGCTGGGGTGTACAGAGGCATTGGTGTCAGACAGAGACTTTCACTTCCCAGCAGGGTAGAGTCCGCAACCGTTTCCATGAGCAAAAGCCAGCTTCTATTCGATCTTGCTTGGGTGCACATGTAACGCCGCGTCTTAAGGGTTCGTAAGAGCTTCATAAGAGCCATTGCAAAATTCACTGAACTCACTGAGAACTCACTGAGAGAAGCCATGTGACCGGCATGGCAGGTTAACAATGTGCTTGATGTGTATTTATGGCGACACCAGTGCTTATGGGGACCCACTGCTGATAAAAAAAGAAAAACTTTGATAAACATGCCGGCGAGGTGTTACGAAACGTTTCTCTGGGGGGAAAAAAATATAAACAGCCAGGCGGTGAGAGGGACACAGAGTATCGGATAACGTTTATTACAGTCTAGTTCCCTGTTGGCAAAAAAAAAAAAGATTTTAATGATGACGTGCGACTCAACCAACACCCTTTCCTACTGTGGAAATATTTATTTGCCCAAATAAAACGCCTCCATTATAGCACACCCATGACCTATTTGTAAGGATATTGTGTTGTTGTGGCAACACAATCTTGATCCTGCAATGTCCTTGTAATGTCAGTGGACCCGAATGCACTTGGCAGGTGTTTGGTCGATGGAGAACTTCGTGGGCGGCTCATGTTTGGTTCTCCTGGTCCTAGTGGTCCCAGCGGCCTGCTGTGTATACAGGTCTTTAATCTGGCTTAATATAAAGTACTTACATTAAATAATCATCTGTCTAATTGAAGTAATGTACTGTTTCCTCCCAGTGCTGAAGATGACAGCTATTTAAAGACTCCTGGTCAGTGCTACTGTAGGACCAGAATGCTGAATCGTTGCTCTAGATGGACTTGCTCCACTGCTAACGCAGTGCCCAGCGACCCCAGCAGAGTAAAATTTGGTCCTCACGTATTTTTTTCCATTGATTCAGCAGTGTTGCTGATTAAATTTACATCCAAGCCACAGATCGTTCCACAAACTCGTGCCAAGATGCCCAATGTCAGCCATCTAAATGTGCAGGTTCAGGTCCTGAATCAGCTTTTTTTTATGTTGGGGGCAGTATAGGGCTAGACCATTGCCTTGCCTGGTCCTTTCAGGTGTAAACGATTTACTAGTGGAAAAGTTACTGTAAAACCTGCCGGGCTCTGCTCTCCCAGCCTCCGTCCTGGACTAGGATTCTTCATGGGTGGTCCATGGATCCGTCATCTCGACGAGATTGTTGGCTCAATAGGTGTCCCGCCTACAGGGTCGAACGTTGTGGCAGCGCTGCTGGAATGTTTCTGCAATTCTGAAGATGTGTTTCTGTGTCAACTGAGAGAGTTCAAAGCCTCAGGTGTTTGGCTGCCATCCTCATCACTGAGAATCTCAGTCTACATGGCATTCTGGAAGCCCTCAGCTCACGTCGCATCAGGTGTTTCTCTGTCTTTACTCTATCTGCAGTGAGAGCAAGGTTTCTGTGTGCCATCAAAAGACTAATTGATCTATGGGCGCTGCAGAGGGAAAAAGGAGACGTGTAAATGTGGTTTCGTACTCACCAGCCATTGCGGTGTGCAGACCCCTCTCTATCTTCTTCAGCAGTATGGTACAGCCCGTCTCGGTCTTCTTCAGCAGTATGGCACAGCCCGTCTCGGTCTTCTTCAGCAGTATGGCACAGCCCGTCT
>JAOYSI010035779.1:0-29635 GCA_025775065.1 Hiodon alosoides
AAAATAGATATATAAAATTAACCTTATGTTTATTACTGTAAGCACTTGAACGTTCATTGCAGCTGGTATAACATTATTTTTATAATGCTGAGAGGCATTAACTCCAACTCCTGGACCTCCATGCTGCCCACGATAATGTATTTTGACACATATTACCTCCAGGTTGGAGGGGGGATGGGAAATGCAGATGCTCGGAAGAGAGAACGTTTCGATAGGACCGAAACCACGGCAGCTAATCTGACTTTGCATTGACTGGACACACCTGATACGGTTCCTGGTTTGTTTTTAACCAGATTAATTTATTTGTCTCAGAGAAAAAAAGAAATGAGTAAATTTCTGGATCTGGGATTTCAGCTTGACCACTTAGTCACACTAGACTGGTAAACTTTGTTTTGTTTATTTATTTATTTATTGATTTGTGAAACCCTTCTGAATGTTGTTCATTTTGTTATTTTCTTCTTGCACACAGAAATATTAATTTATTTGGCAATTTAGAAAACCCAAAAATCCCCAGGAAATATTTCAATAGACAGGAAGCTGTTAAACAGACTACTAGTAAACAGAATAAGCAATTTTGACGTGAGCTGCCTATATAATATAGCTAAAAAGAGACAAACCACCTCTATAAAAGAATGCCACTTATTTATTTTTTTTAAAGATTAACGCTTAGCAATTTTCTATACAGGATTATATAGGATTAATATCCCAATACTTTTACAAGGCTACAGGTTACACCTTTCCTAAACCAATGGTGTAACCTGTTTGGCAACAACGCTGAATTTATGATTTTGGAATTCGTGCTTGCCGTTGCATTGAACGTTTGTGTTTTCTCCTCTTCTACATCCATTTTCTGAAGCGAAAGGATAATCTTAACCCGCTGGTGTGTTATTATTATAAACAATAGGTACACATTTTCTGAATGTAAATGAAAAAGGTTGTCTTACCTGAATTTTCTGGAGCAGGAGATACGTATGTCTGTTGTAAAACTGCTCAGGTGTCTCCTGGGAAGCTCACCTGCCACACCTGGAAAGAGCTCGCTCACAGAGAGCAGGAGCGCGTATGCTGTTTCCTAGAGACGTCAGATGCAAAAAGTCTGGTGAGCGTTCATGAGCCCCAAATAACCGTGGATTAGACAAGAATTTATTTGTCGGTTGGATCAGACAAGAACCAACTCGCCAGAGCCCGCCACCCACTCCAGGGGGTGCAAAATAAGCACCACGGTGGTCTTTTCCCTAACTGGTGCCTCTATCTGAATCACAATGCACTGAGTAATGAGTGAGTTTACCTGACTGAGCTGAACTATTAGACTTGGAGCAAATGGGAAATTCTGAAAGAATACTTGGACGTTTTCCCTCCTGTCGAATTATTGCTTTTGTATATGGAATAGGGAATCAAATTAGCATTATGGGAACTCACCCATTTGTTGAAATGCTGTGCTCAAGATTGCAAAGTTGTGACACAGACGGTCGTTCAGATATTTGAATACAGGTAGCTGTATTTTGTTTAAGGGATTTCCTGCTGCGTCTGCAATTGTGTCCATGACATATTCGTGACTCCTGGGCTCACTTCTCATTACATACTTCCTCTACTTCCCCCAGCTGACAATGCCTGTTTGTTTTACAGTACCTGTAGGGGATCTCCTAATCAATGGAAATTCACTGTGACTGCTCTCATCTAAGGGAAATTATGGCACATAAAGCTTTGAATTCTGACCACAGCCCAACAATGACCAGTGCTCTACACTGTTGTCAGAATCTAGAGATGTTGCTGCTGCCAGCTGCCCTACACTTCTCTGTTGTTTGTGTTGGTGCTGATGTATTGTGACAGCACCACAAATTGTGAAACTAGAAAACAAAGTGTTAGTGGAGTAAACAGAAGAAAAAATGCAAAATGAACCAGAGAGAAATGAGAGAGAAAAACATTGCGGCAGTTGCCCAGGCAACAAAGATTCAGTCCATTGTTGAACTCTAGAGTCTGTATACTAAAGAGATACTGTGTGAAATACAATGGTGGATGGGGTTGGGAGGGGAACACTGTGGTGAAGTTAAGAGACATGAGGATCAAATTAAGATCATATGAAGCACAGCGAAAAGCTATTCGTGCTAGAACTTCTGCACCACCCTGCTGTGGGTGTGTGTGGTGAATGGGCAAAATGAATGAGCAAATTGCCTGGAATGTGTGGGTTCCAAACACGGCCAGACTTGGATACTGATCTCCTGTGATAAAAGTTATGACATTACAGATAGAAAGTGAGACAGGGTGCATTTCCTTTTCCGGGTGTTTTGGAATGTATGTGTGTGCGTATGAATGTGTTTGTCTGAGAAACAGGCTGTGTTATTTGTGTGCATGTTGTTAAAACTTACATCAGTCACTCCCACTATAAAAAGGATGACACACCCTTGGCTAAATAAGGTGACGTGAGATCATAAGTCTTGCCTTAGTTTGTCAACAAGATTCAAATCAGACCTTTGACTGGACGACTCAAGGAAACTACAGAATACTGCCATTTCCATTCTTGGGCCAAAAAGACGCATGTAGATCAAACCGATTCATATTTGTCTCAGAGGTCAGTCAAGTAATTGTAATTTTGTTACTTTGAGAACATACTATTCATATAAAAATATTCAGATAAGCTTCTTGTCTCCGTTCACATTCTAAAAAATCAGTTAATTTTAAAACTATGGTAGTCTTTTTCAGCTCTTAGAAATTTTAATATATTTTTTTTATTATAAGAAAAGGGCAATGTGCATTATATTTTAAATATTATCGACTGAAAATACGTGGTTGGCTACATAAACCACGTACAGGTTACATAGCCATACAGATTTCTCAATGTTTTGGTTTGAGTTATATGGGAGGCAGCAGGTGGATCCTGCTTCTGACACTGCCAGCAGAACAGAACAGACCTGGGATAGCAAATTTCATTAAAAGGCATATGACTACAATCATCAAGAGACAGTGCCTTCGTAAGCTAAATTGCAAACACGCTAATGACGGGAAGTCGAGAGAGACAAACACATAATTTCTTTAATTGAAATAGTTTATGTTCACCCTAGCAAAGGGGAAGAATACAGATGTCTCTATTTATTTAAATTCATTATTTATTTGGTATAAATAGTGCGTGTGTGTGTGTGTGTGTGTGTATATATATATATATATATATATATATATATATATATAAAGATAAAGGTACAGGTACCGTCAGTATCTAGTTACAGTGTACAGCCTTTCCTGTGCCAGGAATGAAATGTTGAATGAAATGGTAAATATTTGAATAACCATCATGTCCTCAGTTTACACATCTCCAGTTCGCCCACAGAGGTTGCAGTCTCCCAGGTTTTAGCTCTCTTTTCCCTAGTTTTTCTGTTTGCGTGTTATGGACATTGTGACCACCAGATCTGTCTGATAGGAGGCATGGAAACATTTAAGTTTAAAAGAAGTCGTCTCTCCAGGTTTAAGTCATACCTAAAAAAAATATATTTACGTTTTTGCAAATAAAGGACGACTCTTTAGATTTAATTTACGTTAGGTATCAGGTCTTAGGTCCCTTACTCTTCAAACTATACATTTTACTACAAGGTGATGTCATTCGTAAACATTGTGATTCATTTCCAAAGCTGTGCAGAAAACACAAAGCACAATTTGTCCATGAAAAAAAGGGCCAGCCTATTTTCTAATTAGAGTCTTGCGCTTCTGGTAAAACTGAAATGAAAGTCCAAGGCCCCAAAAATTACTGTAACAGCATGACAAATTATAGAATGAGTGCCCCCCAATTTGCTTATCAAAGACCTTGGAGTAACATTTGACTCAGAACTGTCCTTTTAATACCATAACAAAAATGTACCAAGAGTAGCATTTTTTAATCTTAAAACTATTGCAAACTCTGGGTTTATAAAGGATAAAAATATCCTATTTGACTGTCCCAAGTACCAAAAATCTGGTGGTAGATTCTTCTCATACAGAGCCTATTTACTATAGAATAAATCCCTAAATTTTGTCCTGTAATCAGGCTATCCTCATTTGCAGTGTCAAAATTAATCTTTTACTTCTTGAATAATTGTGAAATCTTCAAAATTCTAAGCATAAAAATAGTATCACCAAATTCTAATGCTTTCGTACTGAACATGAGGTTTGTTTGAGAAGCCATTCATTAATATTGTCTGAATTACGTTTTCTTCTCTCATTCTACCTTTATTAATGCTCAATCACTGTGAAATTGTCTCTTTGGCAAATGTTATACTGTGAGTGGGGACATTTAAAGCACATTTTAGTACAGACCAAATTTACAACTTGCCACTCTTTCTATTAATAACATACCCAAAATGTCTTGCAACCAGCTATACCTTTCAAATTAGAATTTAGATTAGGACAGCCTGGGGTTAAGAGATTGTTGATGGCTGTAGTTTGGGTCTATGAGGCCTCAGCGTGCCTTACTTCATTCAGGTTCGTTTAGATATGTTTAATTAGTTTAATTGAAAATGGCATCCGGATTTGACATCTTTTGACCGTTACCAGATGAAAAAATTGTGTACAATTTAAAAAAAAAATTTTCCTTAAATGTATAGTATTAGTTATGTTAGATTAATTGGTTATTAGCAGTTTTATATTCTACAAAGACTAAATTATGAGTTGTCTCAAAGAAAGAAAAAAAAATATATAACAGCATACAACAGCTCTTTTTCCAGTGGTCTGTAACCACAGGCTTGTCAAGAAAAAACTCAGATAATGGTCAGCCCAGTTTTCAATGAACAGCTCAGTCAAACCTAATAGAGTAATAGGTTGGGACAAAAACTACCTTGCTTAGTGGGCCCTCATGACCAGGATTAGCAAATACTCTTTCAGCCTGTGACAGAAATGGGTGCTACTCACTGTCTTTTTGAATGTGACGGGCAGACACATACTGTATTCTCCTTCTAGACTGACTGACAACAGAACTGGGTCATCTTACTGGGGAAAGATTATTATTTTATTGAGTGATCTGCTACCATGAAGCAAATAATTCTTGCATTTTTATTATCTACCTGAAGATGACAGTGTTTCCATTCCACACAGGGCACTAGATAAAACTCAAAGAACAAGCTTTGAGAGTTCCTGTTTCTGTGAATGGCACATATCCATATATAGACAGATATACATATTATATGAACAGATTTATCAGACAAATGAATTTAATATGTTTTAAGTGAAGTGAACTTCAGAACTTATCTGATATTTAGTATATATCTACACGTCCAATATAAAGAAAGAAAAATTCAAATGCATTACATTCCGGTGTGAGTGAGAGCAGCAGAGCTTGGAGAATTATAGCTTTTTAGTTATACTTAGTTACTACCCCATTTACCGATTCTCCTGATTTTTGAATATTGATTTTTGTGATTGTCATTGAGTGCAAAATCCCTCCTTGATCCGAAATGCACCGGGGAAGAGAGAACTCCCTCTGATAGTGGTTCAACGTGGGCACATAGATTGCCTTCTCACAGAGGTGTGGCATGTTCATATCCTCTCTTCTCTCATGTCTCATTCCCTCTGATCACAATTTCTTGCATTTAAGTCCATTCATTTTATTGATATTGTAACGGGGATGGAAAGCAGCGCCAATGGTGTTTAACCATCCCCGAGGGGGCTGCTGGGAAGCCTGGCTCCCGACCTGTAAATAACGTAAGTAATGTGTTCGATGTTTTGTGTTTCTGTAATGTCGATGGTAGAAGTTTAGTTTAGTTAACTATATCGTCTAGTGTCTTTGTAGATATGATTCAGTTCCCTCCCCATGGGCTTGTTTGCTTGTGCGTGTGAGGGCTTTCTGTGTTTTCCTATGTGTTTGTAGTTCTTTCCACTGCCAGTTCTACCTTTGTCAAGGCAGTCGTAAGCGCATGTGCGAAATAAATAGCATGTCTTTCTGTTGATCGGTGTCTGACTCCTTGCTTGAACCCAGCAGAGTAGTAGCACTCTGAAAACGTTACAATATATTTATTTTTTGTCTCTAGGAGTTTAAAGGCAAATTTGATTTCCAGGTGAAACTAATATAAAAAAATAGCCATTATCAAAGAATGCTTTGGGCATAATGAGTTAAACTGTCAATGAAAGCGGAGATTAGCTACTTTCAGCAATTCTTATATTGTATTAATTATTTTGATTGAGACCTATATCAGATGCTTGCATTTGTTTTAAATGGTTTAAAGATTTGATTGTTTCAATGACAGAAATTGAAGTGCTTAATAAAGATCAGTAACTATGTCTGTCCTACAGCAACAGCTCCACCCATCTTGGTAATTGCCTTAGATCGGTCTTCTTGGTTATATTCTTTTAAACTAGTGCCATTGCATCCCACATGGTAACAGTCCTTTGATTTGTAAGATTTCCTGGATAAGAGGTATTTAGGGGGAAAGGAGGAACAGTACATAATGCCCTATGTTGCACATGTCTTCAGCCTCTGAACAGCATGTGTCTTTCATTATTCTAGATTTAGAATAATTCATATTGAAAGACTGTATTAAGTGTTATACCACTTTATCCTTTAAAGGAACTCAAAGTACATCATTCTTACATTTTATTGCTTTGATGAGAGGAATCCGATAACCTAAATTTAATTTTAAATTGGAGTCAAATAAATTGTTTAAGATGGTAAGAAGTTAAGATTATATGATATCTTCACCAACCACCATTCCCCTGTTGGTTGTGATTGATTACTGTTTTACAACCTTTATACTTAGTGGTTTGTGGCAAGCAAAGGTTCGCTTGACTCTTAAGAGAGTGCCAGTTTAAGCAATTTAAAAATTCCTAAAAAAATAATGTAATAAAAATTTTACTGAACCAAACCAACCCTTCCCCCCACAAGAATCAATGTTCTGTAGCTCTTCTTTCTCACATTCATAGGCATTTCAGATCCATAAAGACTGGTCTCTTGCCAACAAGCAGGCCCCAGAAGAATGGTCTGGACATTTTATCCTTACAAGTATCATGCTTTTTGTATTTGTCAGTTACTAAATTTTTGTTTCCTTGTTAGCATGTTATCAGCAGCGGTTGCTGGAAAATGCTTGAAAGGTGCTGTGCATGTGTCTTCACATTTCAGCTTCAATAACCAGTCCCATTAAGCAGTTTTTCCAGGTATGGGGTATATTTTCCATGTAGCCAGATTATTGAAGGTCCCCTGCCCATCCTTTTATCCCATGAGTTGTAGGCACCCAGGGTTCTACAGGATGGACCTAACTCCAGCATGTGTGATACTTCTAACCTCATAACTCCTATATGTTCCATATACAAAGGGATGGCATGTGCCAGCCATGACCATGATGCATGATGTCAACCCAAGGTGAATAAAATCGTGTCATTTAGCCATGCACTTCACCTTCAAAAAGACTGCTTGCTTCATTGATTTTTTTTTAGTAAGGGGGGGTAGAAAGGTACCTTGGCACTTTCCTGATGAATCAAGGAACATCAGCTAATTTAATCCCAAAACCTTGACGTGTCGCTCCCATAAAACATGCAAATTAGTGCCCTGAGATGTACCAGGTGGAGCAAAATATCCAGAGTCATGTTTAATTGCTCAGGCTTAATAACATCAGCGCTTGCGTACCATCTATTGTTACGGCAACTCCACTCTTCTGGCTCCCCCCTCCCACTCCCATGTTCCTCAGGAAATGCAGGCAGTCCCTGCTAAAGCAAACACAACTGCAGAGCTGAAGTTGTTTAGAACCTTTAGACTGTTGGCCGTGCGGTATGAGGAAACAACACACCTGGTTTTGACAAAATTCTGCTGCTGTGAAACCAACAAAATGGCAGAATTAGTGCAATTTCATCTTTTGTGAGGAAAAAAAGAACATTTTGTTTCAGCGATGGGGTGGTTCACGCAGCTGCGGCAAACCATTAGAGCATTGAGGCCATTCTCAATTTATGGCATCCACGGTGCTTAATACCAAGTTTCATGGACAGTCAAAGTCAATGTGATTGGCAGTTCCTCAGAAGAAGAATTTTGAGCATTGCTTTAAAGCCCTGCAATGTCACTTTTAAGGTCAATGTTCAACTTCATGTGCATTTCACATTTTGTGAGATAGCACTGTAAAAATTGCTGCATTTGTACAAAGTAGTTGTTTAGTGGGGGTCTCAGCCGATGAGAACTTTAGAGTTTTTTAGCAAAAAACCTTCCCAGTTGTTACAACCCATCTACAACATCCCACCAGTATTGTTGCTCTGACTCTAGAACATTATATGCGAATATATTAATATTTGGTACACTTCAAATATTACATACATATAAGGGCTTCTATAGGAACGAGGTATATAAAAGGAATCTATTGGGAATGCCATTCCAAAATCACATGCTTACCCCTTATCCTCATGCTCTCTCTACCATCACTTCACAGCAAAATAAATAACTGTCTCCAGCCGTAATTTGAATTTGTCTCCATATTATAACAACAAAAACATGACAGCTACAGTGTATGTCCAGGTACATAAAAAGGCTATAGTGAAGTGTGTATTAATTCCATACACATGGAGGGTACTTACACATAATGAAAGCCAATGCTAAAAAGGTGACAGACATTGAAATCTGAAATGTTTAACATACTTAGTTTTGCTAAGTTTTGCTGGTCATGGTAAGAAGGCTGAGCCATCACAGGCTGTGTTCTTGGAAATGACAGGTACACTTCTGAAGGTTTCCTCAGCACCTAGCGTCAAACCCGATGACATCATGGTAAGGTTTATCATCCCCTGTGGTTTATCACCCTCCAGTACCGCAGAAAAAACTACCTTTTTAATGGGCTACCTACTAGGTCATGTTTGGGGACAGGTACCAAGGGGCTGGACCAAGACCGATGATGGCCTGTATGAGCCACTCTGGATGATTCAACCCAAGGCATCAAAAACCTGCCATGGGCTGATTTCCAGCAAATACAGAAGGACTGTGTGATTCATGCGTTGGCATGCACAGCAATGAGTTTGAGGGGGTTGTTCCAAGGACTGACACTCGTGCATCATGTTATAATTACTTTAGTTTTAGAGAACAAACCAATATCAGATATTGGTTAGAACATTAATGTGTCTCACATTCATTTTATATTTCATTTGATATACATTTAAAATTAAAATTAAATTTCCATTGCCAGCAGAACAGCCACCATTTTGGCCACCATCTCTAACAAAAAAATGTGTTAATCCCGCCATATTCAGATCTCCACATAGTAAATCGGCCTGTTTCTATGCAAAATCTTATTCTTGTATCATGAAATGCATGATACAAGCATAAGATTGTAACTCAAAAAAAATAAAATAAAATATTCCACCACTAAAAATAGTTGTACCCGAGAGACGTGCATTGACAGCTGCTGATTTCCGTTTGCATGTATTTACAAATCCTGGTGTATATACAAAATGTTTAACATCTACAGGAGATATTTTTGCACTTGCAGATGTTTTCTATTTGCGAATGTCTTTTGACAACAATCTGGCTCCATAGAACCCTCTTGACTTCTTTTAACCTGTCTGAAATTCGATGACCTTGACAATGTTGTTTTAAGTGAATACATTTTAAAGAAAGCATTCACACTTTCAGGCCAATTCATTTTTAAAGTTGTTTTTTATCAGAGCTGTTTTTCTGGTTGATCTTGGAATGGTCCCAAAACTTCCACAGTGGAAATATGTTTCTAAAAATGTTAGAAATGTTAGAAAATATACTTCTATTTATAGTTCTATCTAAAATATTTGTTACTTAAAAACTTTCATAATTTATTCCAAGCTCATTGGCAGTGTTTTTGCCACAGTTTATATTTTCACACTCGAATGGTTGTCCACATGTCATTTAGCTTGCCAATCAGCTCCTCTTTAAAATAAAACACAATTTTATTTAAAAGTATGTAGTTATGCTAAGAGTAAAAGTGAACATTTTATCCATTGTTCTTACGCATTATTAACCGTTGTCAAATTATTAGACTTTATTATTGATTATGATTTAGACTAGTCATGTCAGACAGGGGGTCAATGGACTGCCAATATCATGTGGCGTGAGCTGACCATATGTCATGCTTCTATGAGATACTGTGCAAGCAGACAAAACAATAATTTTTCCTGACTTAATGTGACTTAACATTGGAGTACTGGTATCTGGTATCTTTTGCCTTGGTATCGGCATTTCTGAGCTTGCGAGTGTTTGTATTATTTCAAGGCACGTGTTGACCTGCTGCCTTATGTGCGAGTAAGTTGATGACCTATCTATTGCTTTCATCAGGGCATGTACTGGTTTCCCTTATCTTGTTTAATAATAATAATAATAATAATAATAATAATAATAATAATAATAATAATAATAAAATACAGACCAAAGCATTAGGCAACATAAAAATATATATTTTGTATAAATAGGCAACAATAGAGTAAAGTAGGCAACAGAAAAACTTAGGGTGCAAACTCAAATGCACACAATTAATTAAACCTTAATTAATTAAACGTGATATAAAATATTACAAGTTAGCAAGTTCTGCTATTGTGGCTTTGTGGTTGCCATACATTAAATCAGCGCTAGTAATTCATTACTTGTGTGGTCGTAACCACATCAGTGACACCACATGCACTACAAAACCCCCAGCCCCTCCCTTTCAAACATACATACACGCATACGTCCAGACGCACACTTCGCCTACGCAAAAAAAAGAAAAGATTTGGTGTGATGTATTCAATCATTGGATTGCTAGAAATCTTTTTCCTCGATGATTGGCTCTCCTTGTTGTCAATTACATCCATGATCTCGTTATTTTCATAGTGGTTCTGCTGCAGTTAAGAACATATAAAACGATTCAAGACGGGAAGGAGAATTGTAGGAACTGCGTTATAACCTACATCCAAATATCTGGAGACTGCAGATTGAAAAAAAATACATAATATGAAATGATATTATTTGCATTGGAATACATAATGTATTAGACTTCTTCGAACCGGGTAAGGATCATATTGCGTTATACATTATTGGAACCGCCACATTTTCACAGTTTTTTTTTTCTAGTCAATCTGGTTATTTGATTAAATATATCCTTAATTTAAGTGATTTTGGATTTAAGTGAAATGCTATTGTTGGAATTAATATTCATGAATTTACAGAAACAAAACCGTGGGAATGTGAAAGCACGAGAACGCGTGCATCCTGCCGACGCGGTGATGCATGTTTTCGTTTGCTCTGATTGTAAAATGCTTTTTAAAGTGAAGCTGATTGCGCTGCGGTCTGCAGAACCGAATTTGCGAAGTGTCAGATATCGTAGCTTAAACGAAAAGGTGGCACTCCGTTCCTTTTTTCCTCTGAAAACGGGAAAAAAATGTGCTGTGTCGGCGATATGGGTAAATTTTATTCCCTGCACCACGTTAAACTTGTCCATTTGATTGATTGTTTAGGTTGCCGACGCAGCCTTACCCAAACCAGCAGGTTTTGCGTATTGAGAAATATTTTGTTATTAGTTTGACGTATTCTCGGCGTTGATTGTGCCAGCTATGATCAGTTTCCCCGCTATCATTCTAATATATTGACGTGGTTTGCGGTGCTATATATATATATATATATATATATATATATATATATATATGAGAGAGAGAGATTACACATTGCAAAACACACTAGTTATTGTTTTTATTTATTAATTCATATACGAGTACATTTTTTGCATGTTTTTGAACATGGATTTACATGTGATAACTTATGTAATACTTTGGAATACTTGTCAAGCATGTCAATTTTCAATAATCTTTATAAAAGATTTTTAGTTATATTATGTTATGACCATGATTTCACAGATCATTTTATAAGACAGCACTGTTAAGAAAAGCTGCCTTGTCAACCATACTGCTGTTGTGGCCAAGTGCCCCCCCCCAATGCTGAAGTGCAATGTTTGTGTCTTCATGTGCTAATAGGTGCTAGGAGTACATTACATGCAGCTGGGGGAAACACTAACTCATTTGGAAATAATATTTATTATTTTTAATTCCGTTGTGGTTGTAACTGTTGGAAATCTTTGTATTGGGGGTTGCATGTTCAATCAGACAATCACATAGCCAGTTCTTACCCTTCGCTAATTCAACCTTTGACGTCCAAATCCTCCGCATTTTTAAGCAGACAGGCCATGCCATGTAACAAATCCTATTTTCCCTCCCACAGACTGTGAAATGGTGTGCAGCCAAGCCACAATGCGCCAGGTTGACATTCATCCATCATTGATATTATCACGGCACGCTCTGTCCATTCTGTCAGGGGGAAACCATGCCAGATGAATACACCCCTCCCTGTCCCGATTCACTTGCTCCGTAACCCTGTATGTCCTACCCAGCAAATGAATTAAGGAATTCTTCCTCTGAGGAGTGCTAGGGGTATGTCAGAAAGGTTTGTGCAGTGGAGCTTAAGTTGCATATTTAAACAAAAATTATTAATTAGTCTTTAATTTACTTTACCCATCAGTTTTGAGTTACTATTATTAATAGTAAAAAACACTTGGTCATATTACGGGTACAATTTGGTGTAGATGACTTTAATCAATACTTAAATGAAATTGATATAGGTAAACATATGTGAGTGGTTTGCCAAATAAACATGCGGGGAGAATGGTGGAGAAGGGAGTTGGATGAAGAACAAAAAGTCAGAGGGATCGTTTGGCTATTTGTCCGAACACAGAGAAAGACACATTCACCTATGTTCTAATTGAGAATAGGGGAAATTGCTTGCATTATTTGTATTATTAAAGGAGTTTGTGATGGGCAGATTGCCTGTGTGTCGCCACAACGGGTGTGGGCGGGAAGCGAGGGGCGAGGCCGAGACCAAAATATCAGGTAGTCAAAGTTCTGCTCAAAACTCAAAAACTTTCATTTGGTTCAAAACTCAAACTTAGGTTCTCAGTACACTCAGGTGAAAACCTGGTTTAACGTAGTCCACCGGCATACAGGTTACCTCTCTGCCTAGCTCTCTCTCTGCATTTAGATATTGCCCTCTCTCCTGTCTGATGAGGCAGTTGCCTTCTGGTGCGGGAATGCAAGTCTGGCTGCTCTTCATAGTTCTGCCCTCAGAGAGCAGCTGACCGCTGACCGTGGTTCTGAAGACACCGTTTCTCCCCACTCCTCATGCTTTCTCTGTACTAACTCCCATCGTCGGCTCCGCACGTGGAAAAGGGTTGTTGAACCTGGCGGAGGTCCTCCTCCAATTTCAGGAATCTGAGTCGTAATCTTTGGAGAGCTTTTTGGAGCCGTCTTGTAGGAGGAAAGTTAGTTTGTGACTGGGTTAATGCGTTCCAAGGGCCGAAGATGTAGTTCGTTTGGACTGTTGTAGTGCATGGTGCTTACTGATTGATTGATACAAAGGCCCTGCGTTGGTCTTTTACTTTAGCTCAAGGCTGGCGCTAATATTTTACAGCTCTGTCTGAGCCTTTAAGTCATTATCATTGTGGCTCTGGGTCTTCAAACATAGGCCTATCAATAAAAACTTGGGGCTTGGAGCCGGTCTCTCCTTAAACCAAAGGGCATGCATTGAAATATGCCCTGCTTTCAGTTAGACAGAATCTCACCAAATGCTCCCTCATGTTACAGTAATAGTCTCAGTTAAAAAGCTTGTTCTTATATAACTGTAAATGGCCTTGGGTTGGTTTGCCCCAGGCAGTTTTTGTCATTTGTGTGAAATAAATAATAAATATAAATTGAGAATGGAAAGGCACATTAGCATCGCTTTCATTTGGGACTACAATCGGCGCTGAACCTCTCGTACGGGCTGGGTAGCCTGCAGGTTGAAATGAGACGGGTGTCTCAAAAGCAACTAGGATTGGGGAAGACTAGCCGTACCACCTCACCCTCCCCATGTGTACACTCCCTGGGAGCTAAGTGTAAACTTACTATTTACCAAAAAAATCCATTCAGCATAGTTTTCTTTCTCTAGGGCTGGAAGACAAATACAGCGATTTGTGCCTGTAAAGTAAATTTTAAGGTTAAATTGAAAATCTTGTTGCTTAAGCCCAGTACTGCTTTTGAGAGATTGTAGGTTTGATTCTGAAATACGCTACCGCCTTGATTGGGAGTCTCTGAGAGACAGCGAATTGGACTATGGGCAGCGTACTGTCTGAGAGTAGGAGTAAGGGTACACCCTGCCAAATGGGCGCACCCTGCAGAATCAACGGCTCCACCGAGAGTGTCCCCTGCTGTGTCTCTGCATTGCCCTGATGAGCGGGTGTGCAGTTTGTTCCAAGTGAAGGTGCAGTGGCACATTTGCAGATAGCTAGGGCCGCATATGTGTTTGCGGTTTCGTAGGTTTTGTGTCGGAGAGTTTTGTCTGTCGAAAAGTCTTAAGTGTGCTCCAATGGGTGAGTTGAATAGTCAAGTGGGATGCTATGCTTTGGTTGTTTTTTTAGAACTGAAAAACTTTTCTACAAAACACTCTGAACGTTTCATTAACGTCCCAGTCTTGAGCTGGTTATATTTAGATGATCTAGTTAAATCGCTGAAAAATTCATTTTTACAGGTCTGTAGGGGCACAAGTAGCAGTATTCGCATATATTTTAAAGGCTGTATTCATACAATATAGAGAACTATTTATGTTTTGCCTCCAAAGCTCAGGAATACACGTTTCTGCTTGCCTTGGTAGCCATCCAGATATTTCGGTAAGTACATTTTTTGTACAAGTCTTATTTTATTTTGAATAATGCTCTGAAGGTTATCTTTGGAGACAACCCTATATTTTACATTTTAAGATTATATTCCGCTTTGGGTTATAGCTATAGTTATAGGTCTTTGGAGGCCATAGTCTATACTGGGAAAAGTTGCTATTGGGGTTGTTATCATATCTCAGTAATGCAGTATTGTACTCGATTTCTCGTTTACCTCTCACTGTTCAATGGCTTTATGAACTTGCCACAAACAACATTGTCACTGCTGAACGAAATCATAACACAGAACAGCGGTCTGGGTTCTCTAAATCGCCTCACCTTGCTGTCAATAACCTGGATCGGTAACGACACTAATTAGAGTCCCCACAATTTAACATATTCTGAATGCAGGAAAACTTTTATTGGCTTCTTAAGAGCGTTCTTTTTCAACAAGCAATCATGTTGGTACCCAAATTAATTTGCATGAATTTGCTCTTAATTGCAGTGTAGCAGTTTTTAAGAGACTGACCTCCGCTCTGACTTAATCACAAACTTCTGTTTTATTAAGCATTATAGTTGGGATTGGAACATAAGGCAAAGCTCAGGCAGACACTAGAAAGCACTTAGAGCTTTAAGTTATTAAATCTGCTGCTGTCTTGTAGGGACCCACACCCCATTGATTAAGAAGAAAAAAAAATTCAAGACAATTGTAAAATTCACCAAGCCTTTCAACACGTTCAGCAGCATTTAAATAATTTACATTTTAAAGTAAATAATTATATTTTTTACTGTTTCTTTAGCTGATTGCCTTAGTGTAGAGAGTGTTCTTGTGAGCATTGTGATCTGTCTAGCGTTGCTGTCTCTTTAACCTCGTTCACTTACAGTGGGTGAAAAATAAAACAAATCATGTCTAGTCTCACTATTTTAACAATTTCATGATTATCAGTAGGTCTGCCCATTTAGAAATACAACCCACTGTTTGTGTATTTAAATTTTATACATTAGTCCAAGACACTGTGAACTGTTAAATACCGTTAAATAAAGTGTTGGCTTAAAACTTTAAATCACCTAATATTATTTATAACAAATGTGTATCAAAATTGAATGGTGTGATGCATATCCTTTTAATGAATGAAATAATCTGAATCTAATTTAACTTTGTTCAACACAGATAGAGACGCATATCTATAGTCTGTTCAGAGAGGCACTCCAGCGTTATGACTGTAGTGGCCCAGATTGGATTTTATGTATGGATTCCAACATTGCACACTCCAACCTACCATGAATTGTAAACAGGGGTAGCCATGGCATAGATAGCCGGCTAGTTTGCTAAAGGGGTCAGGGATTCTAAACTTCTTCTCATTGGTGTAATTATATTGAGAGGTTCCTGTTTCAGTGCAAAATTCCAATCTCATAATAATTATGTCCACACCTGAAAGTGAATTTTTACCATTTTTTTTTTTTTTTTGTATGTATTGCCTAACTACACAATTATCTGAATAAGCAAGTAATCTTTTATGATCTTTTGGGCTGAACTGCTTTATTGTAATTACTTGGCTAGGGGGTAAAGGCATAATGGCAATAATTTAGAAGGATTGAGTAACGTTTCCCCACTTTAGACTTTCTGATAATTGAAAGTACTGCTTGAAGTATATGGTGCCTCAAAAGGCTGAGTTAATGAGATCTCCTCACCCGACACCTTTATATAGAGCACTTACAGAGCATTAAAGCGAGATGCAACTCCTTACATAAGATAAGAGCACTGCCAGATCAAGTATACATGAAACTACAACTGCAATTATACATGCAAAAATGATGTTTTGCATCTTGGGTGGGCATCGCATTATTCTGGATGTAGCCTGTATCATGTGATGCCTGCTTCCTGAGAAAAGTGCTACTAAGAATGGTGGGGAGGATCTGTGCAGAGGAAGAAATTGCCTGCTGCCTGATGAAGGGCGGAGAGTCAGAAAAGGACTAGAAATAGTTTTTGAACTACAGGAATAACGATGTTAGTAATTCTGAAACCCTCTCAAGAACACCGTAAGTTGTCAACGTTAATTCAGTATTAAAGCAGAGAGGATTACATGCGTCACGCCACATCATAAATAAAACAAGGCAAAATCGCTAAATTAATTTGCTTAGTAACTCGGATAGCTTCCGTTATGAAATTATGAAGCTTAGCGTTTACTGAAGCGAGTCAGGTCGAATGCCTTTCCCGAGGATTCAGCAGCAGCTCTCTGCCTTGGATTTGAACTGGCAACCTACTGGTTACAAATTGAATGTCTTTATCACTAAACCCACCAGTCCAACAACTCAGCCTGTCAGCATTGCCTGTTTCCACAATCTCAGATGAGACCAGTTCTTTCCAGTTAGCGCATATTCTCCTCTAAAAATGTGTCAAATAACTTGATCAGCAAGATAATGCATGTCAAGATGAGCGGAACTTGAGAGGGACTGATCTACTTAGGAGATAATACGGTTTTCAACCTCAGCAAGAGTTAATAAATCAAGAACTTTATTTGTCCCGAATGCCATCAGATTTGACATAGGTTTTCTAATTTGACTTTCTATGTAACATATAGTTTAGAATATTATATCTCTTGATGGCAGCCTGGCGTGTGGCTTCTAAATGCTTGCCTGCTCAATGCCTGGACAAATTAGAAGTTTTTTGACCTGTATGTGATGTATGTTTCCTCTCTGCAGGGCCTCTGCTGTTTATCCTGTGCACAAAGCAATGTGGAGCACATGAAGATCTCACTGAAACACTGTGACTAGAGGTAGGCACCAGTACTCTGCTGTGGGAGGAGCTAGAACGTGCAGCATTACACCCTGAGTTTGCAGCTGATTGGTTGAATACTACAGAATGTTAATAAATTAGGGAGTTTTGAAGATTTGTATTGCTTGAGAAATTAATTTATCAGGCTACTACTGTTGGGCATGGTTTGGTTTGTGTTCATCTATTAGACAATATTGAGTAATTTAAATAGATAATTCAAATGGCTGAAATTGGTGTGTTTAATGAGATTCTGGAATCCTTCTAATGATCTAGAACCTAGTGGTGTCCAGATCTTCTATTAGTTAATGGGAAACTTCTGAGTAGGTAATGTTGCAGAAGTAATTTTTCTTTCGTCTTGACGAGCTGCTGATTTTTTTATATATAATATATATATACATATATAGATAGAGAGAGAGAGTACAAGCATAAATAAAACAAAATATGTAAAATGCTCTTCTTGGATATTTCTGAAGCCTAGACAGTGTCACTAGGCATCGGAGATGGAGACACACTCCATGATTTTGTTAAAGTTGCGAAGGATAAATTGGCAAAGGCGTCCCAAAGGGTCAGCACTGGGGTGCTTCAGACTAATGACTTCCTGGCTAGATGGAAGCATTATGAATTTGGGAATATTCTCATGTCACTGGGCCCAAGTCGCTTTCTTATCAGTTAATTCATGTACAGTTACCCAGACTATGGTTAAGCCTGCATACACGTCTGGAAGTGTAATTCAGCACACAGGTCAGGGGAAATGTAAATAGTGACCTGATTCAAAGATCTATTTCAGGGAGATGTCCGTTCATTTTTAAGCAGAGCGCACCGCAGAGCCGTATTTTGGGATTAAATCAGTTCTATGTTTTACTTTAAAGAGTGAAATAAGCGCAGTCTGCCTAGGATTCCTGGTACTTGCTATACAACGGACACATTCATATATCATGCATGTTCAGTGTCACTGGAGTACATTGCTTGACTATAAGGCTTATATTACTGCATAGGACCCCTACACCATTACGAACCACGCATAATTATCTCTCCACAAAACTGAATTTCTGCATTCTTCTGTAATTTTAAGTGCTTGATTTCTTTTTTATTTTGTCTTGGCTACTGTCAGTTGTACTCCACACATAACTTCATGCTCCATAGATGATATCATGCTCTTTCTGTTTGCTAAATTCCAGCAAACCTTCTATTTAAATCTCTATTCTAGTAAAAATCAGTTCAATTAAAAATAAAATCACAGTAACGCACTGTTACTGTATACTGCACACTGCACTGTCCTATTGAACAGTATTTCCAACTGTATTGGGACCAAAAAAAAAAGCCCTTAGGTTACATGCGCTGGAAGGTGGGCCACATTCCAGCAGGATTACGCACATCCTCGCTCTACTTCCTACTTGTGTAGCAAGGGCTTTCTTACAAGATGAGAAGTTGACAGTTTATGACATGTTACATCCCAGGGAGGCTTCTGTTTCTGCACTGCAGTGACTCCCGCGGCAGCCGTCCGATTTGAATCGAAGATGGCCAGATCACCACCGCTTGTGCAGTCAGCCCCTGGCTGGGTTTCATTTCCTCAGAGTTGTTAATGAATGAGTTAAAAACGGGTCACATCTCTGCGTCTACTGCAAGGGGGGTGGGGGTGAGTCGATGACATAGAGAACTGGGAGCAAATGTGCCCCGCTATACTTAAAAAAAATGATTGTTTGTGATTTAAGATCAAGATGTAACTACATGTCTAAATGCACTGAACATTAAATTATAGGGATGTGTTGCTGTACACTACAGCCCTGGCATCTACTGCTATAATCATTTTTTCTTGCAATAAACGATGAGGGGGAAATGAATAAATCCATGCAATGTTCATCTCGCTGAACACTGACTTCGCCGTAATTGTGCTAAGAGCACAGGGCTGAGGCAGTCCCTGATAGACTCAGTTTCAGAGTGAGATGTTAAATAATAATCCTCGCTTTGCTCTGCTCTGCTCTGCTCTGCTCTCAGTCTTATGGGGTTTTGTGCCTCTCCGTATGTGCGTGTCTCCGTCTCTGTTGGGTCCCAGCTGTTCCCTCCTGCTGTAGATGGGTAACGGCACTTTTTCATCATCGTGCCCCGTGTTCTCTCTACCACCCCCAATTCCCAACATATCTCGATACTTTATATGCTCCATTTGAGATGCCTGCAGATATTAATTCCCCTAGTGGTTTACCAGCTGCAGGTCCTGTAATAATGGGACTTAAAATAAAAAGCTTTAAAAAGAGACTGCAAAGCTGTGACAGGAAGGATTATGGTTTCTGCCATGTTTTTGGTAGTTTTTAGACTTAAAAGAATTTTGTTTGTTAGTTTTTCCTGTTAAAATAAGGAATAAAAGCCGCAGAAAAGCCTTCCGGATTCCGATCATTTCCAGACACGACAGATCATAGATCATTTAGAATGTAGCCCAGATAGCAACCTCAGTTGACAAGAGAATGATTATCTCCTAGACTTAGGTCTTAGGCTCAATGAGCTAATCACCTCTCTCTTCTGTTTTGACGACCCAGGTTCGATACCTGGCTAGGGCGAGTGGAAGGCCAGGGGGGTCGAATAGGGAGCATTTCATATGAATGAAAAGATAATAATGTAACTACTATTTGCATTAACAAAAATGCACTTCAAATGGTATTTGGTGGTTTGATTAGTATGAAAAGTTGTCCTCATAATATTTCAATGTGCTCGAAGCAAAAAAATAAAAAAAACATTTTGTGTTGGCCACCCCCATTTTTCTTTTCTTCAGAGGATAAAGAATGGGCTGTGTACAATGTAAGGACAAAGAAGCAGCAAAACTCAGCGATGACCGAAACTCCAGCATCACCCAGAACTCAGGGTACCGCTTTGGGGCCGATTCCACGCCACAGCACTATCCCAGCTTTGGGGTCACCGCCATTCCCAATTTCAACAACTTCCACGTGTCCGGCAGTCAGGGGGTGACTGTGTTTGGGGGAGTCAACTCGTCTTCCCACACTGGGACCTTGCGTTCCCGCGGCGGAACAGGTAGAGTCCTACCCAGAGCGCACCACACCTGTCTGTCATGTATTCTCAGGTATGATGGCTGTCATTATGCTGCTGCGTGAAACTGATTTTGCCCTGAAAATGTAAATGCTGCTTACCAGTTACTATGCAAGCGCTTATTGCATTTGCAAACACATCTGTGCATTTACGAATGTCTAATTGAAGGTAAATGGATTAATGGTAGGATCAATGGGATAATTTAAGTATGGATTGACGGAGGAGGAGGATTGGTTCTTGAGTTGTTGAATTATCCGTTGGGATTCTAGCTTGAGTGCCATTTTATATTTGTATCACACCTGTCACACATGTCATTTTAATGGGTTATGTGAACCGACAGGAAAGCCATTCTGAAAGTAAAGCTTTAAAAAGTTTTTCTGCCTACAAGGCTGTTAAGTCTGCTTAATGTTTCCTAAGAACATTAAGAGCTGTGGAAAAAGGGTCCTGTCACCTTCAGCTCTGTAGGCCTATTTGAAAAGAACTGTCGTAACTGCTGTTTCATACACTGAGGTCACTTCTGAATGTGTATTGGACTCTGACCTGCTCCGTCCCTTTCATACTCCTAACTAACCAGCAACGCATTTACGGTGAAGACATACAAATTTGTAGGAGAACTCAGGAGGCCGTCACTGAATTTGAATAAATATATTGTAACATCTAAATGTTAGCCGTTTTAAAATTGTATTTAAAAGCGTCTTCTTTTCTTGGTAAGTATCTAAGAAAGAGAGTTATAAACAGGTGCGATTAGCGGGTATGCTGGGCAACATGTAAAGTGTAAAGTGCGATTAGCGGGTTGCTGAAGTTCTGATTTGGTCCCAGCCTCAGTCAAAATGAAATGGCTCTTGTGTGTTTTTTTTCTCCTCTCTCTCACTCAGATGATTTTGCCGCGGTAGAGGTTTGTGGTGAGCGTCACAGACGTTTGAGCTTTGTTGTCTGAGAGAAATTGCAGTCACATCGTTAGGGGAATGCCGCCCCGCTTAACGTTCCACGTTTGTGTTCGTGGGTGTGAATGCAGACGATAGAGGCGCATCTTTATACGCCATTGGTCGGACTGCTCACCGAAGCTCGCTCTTGCCTGTCTCCTTGTTCCCCAGGAGTTACCCTCTTTGTTGCACTTTACGACTATGAGGCCAGGACAGTGGACGACCTCAGTTTCAGGAAAGGCGAGAAGTTCCAGATTCTCAACAGCACGTAAGATTGCAAGCATTTGGGAGACATCTTGTTTTCTAACATCCACCTCGTTCGGAGATTTTGAAGTTGGGGTGTTTTCAGTTGACCAGATCAACTGCTTAACAACTCTGTCACAATGAGTACAATCCAATCTCTCTGCAGTAATATGTCTTGGCTGCTGTGACCCTAGGTTGGTAGAACAGACTTCTTGGTTGGTCATCAGCGTTCTCCGTAAGACTGTAAAGAAGATAATTGTACTTTTGAGTTTCGATCATATAAGCTTCTTAACCATTTTGGTTAGAGATTGACACTTGCTGTGTTGGTAGACGTTCATCGGACCCATAAAGCCATCAGACCTGAAAATCTAATCGACATGCAACTAAACATGAGACATGTCTACCACAGTGGACATTAGGTCTGAGAGGGTTAATCATTGACAACGTCAGCTCGTTGCAACCTATGTTTAAATCCAGCCTTCCCCTCCATCTCCCTGGCCCCTCAGGAATGAGAGGGGATGCTCTGTCTTGGCCACCCCTAGCACAGGACGTTCACATCTGTAAATGTTCCGTTTCAAGCATGGACGAGACTGCTGAGCTCCACCGTCCACCCACATCTGTTCCAGCCTCTATCTAAATTGAGCCCGACCTGAGATTAGTGCCTTGTCCAGATGGGGAGATTAGGCAACCTGTGCCTGTGACGGCTGCATCCCTCTTGCATTCGAGGCTTTTGCACATCCGCTCAGAAAAGCCTGCGGCATCTGTCACGTGACTGGGCATTAGATCCCCTGAGACAAACGCTGGAAATCAAAAATGACAGAGTAGATGGTGGTAAAGACTAGCCAAGGAATTTAATCGCATTATTATGAAGGGATGTATAAATGCTTGCCAATAACCATTCAAGAGTAGAGTGTTTTTGTGTTTTTTATTTTGACTTTTTATTTGGTTTTGGGGGGGGGGGTGAAATGTCTTTGTACAGTATTGTTTTGCAAGATGAATAGATGTTTTTGTATTTTGTATGAATACTCATTCATGTAGGAACTTGTTGGACATTTTCATATCAATAACGGGTGAGGTCATACATTGTTCTCCTGGTGAGGGAGTGGTGTTTTCACCTTATAAGCTGGGACCGAAATCCCTAATTCTGTGGAGTGCTTTTCAGTTTACCTTAAGAATGGAGAGAGCATTGGGAGGGCCAAATGGCTGCATTATCTCAGGCCACGATTTTGAAGTAAAGTAAATAACTGTAGACTTCAGTATGTAAACGTGGAGGTCACCAGAAAAGCATGCATGAGCCATTGTTCTCGCTATGCAGCTGCCTTTGGCTTCCTGGGATACGAGGGCTTTCGATTGGGTTGCTTCTGTAGAAGTTGTAGAACGTTATTGTTTTAAAAGAGCCAGCTGTCATTATTCTGCTCTTGTCTCGTTTCTTTTGATTTTTTTAACCTTTTTTTTTTCATTATGAGAACTGAAATAAGATACTACCTGTGTTTGTCTTCCTCTCTCTCTTAGTGAAGGGGATTGGTGGGAGGCCCGTTCTCTCACCACCTGTGGAACCGGTTACATTCCCAGCAATTATGTTGCTCCAGTGGACTCTATCCAGGCTGAAGAGTGAGTGGGGTTTTTTCAGCTCACCAAGACAGTGACGCTTTCTTCAAATAGTCACTTGGTCGTGATGACTTTTAACTTTAGAATCAGAGTTGGGCCCAATAAAACCTTAAAATACTACTGGGGCACTTATAAATGACTCCAAAGCAAATAGCTGTGTTTGAGTTTCACTGCAGTTTTGTTTTCCCCTTACAAAATCTTGAGTTAAGTAAGGTTTTTTTTTTTAAGTGCTTGTTGTTCTCAGTGGTATGTAAGCATGAAATAAACCCACTGAAGTGTGCAACAGGGAATGTATTGACTTGCTGTGGCACTGGGTCAGCCAGGAAATTGCTGCAGGAAAGTTACACTACATCTCCAAAAAGCCGCTCTTCTGGTTTGACACTGCTGCCGTAAGCACCTCCAGGAAGTCCCACGCTTTGTGTTTTCTGGGATTAAGATGTGAAGACAAACGGGTGACATTATCTTCCTGCTTCTCAAATTGCCTGTTGGGGAGGAAAAGAAAAAAAATTGTCATGCTGTGTAACACCACGCGTGCAGGAAAGAACTGTTGCATTATGGGATAAGGATTGCTCACAGCGGTGGTGTTGCATGCTGTCATTGTTGCCATTATTAAAGGCAAGTCAGGCTTGAAAACCGCTTGGCAGTCCATCGTCAACTCCACCGCACCACTGAGTCCGCATAAAGGCGTTGCTTGGTATTATAAGCAATTTGAGTGTAGCAAATAGCTGTGGTTTCCAGCCCTGTGAAGTTACCCACCTATCATTTTTAACCGTACTAAAAGGCCACCTGCTGGGTAAGCTGTCCGTGCCGTTAGTCTGCATGGGCTAGGTGTCTGACTCCTGATTTGTCCCACGGACCAGACTACTGTAGTCTGCTCATTCCTGCACTTTGGTTAAGGCATGTTTCGCCCTTTTTTCTGAAATCGTATTCTAGACGGACTTCCTCTAAAAATGTCTGCAAAACAAAAACTTCAAATCGATGCCTGCTTAAAAGTGCTCCATTAGTGAAAGAAATATCCACTGTGCATTCAGTTAAAAATACTCAAGTAGCCAGCTGTTTGCAGTCTTCTATTATGTATCAGAACACCAGGGCAAAATAACAAGCTTTGCTTAGACAAACTGTCCTTGACAGCCACACTGACAATCAGCAAAATAATGTGAAGGGGCTGAAGGGCCTATTCTGTGCCTGCTGAGCCAGAAGTGTCATGTCCCACAGTGTCATGTCCACATGTCTGACCTGTCCTCCACAGCTGGTACTTTGGCAAACTGGGCAGGAAGGACGCAGAGAGGCAGCTCCTATCCCATGGCAACCCTCGGGGCACTTTCCTTATTCGGGAGAGTGAAACCACCAAAGGTAAGTGCAACGGCACACAGGCCGCATGCAAGCGAAGGCGCATGTCATACAACGCAGGAGCCTAATCCAGCTCTGTGCGATTGACTGCACTGAAGTGTACTAACTTTTGTTATTGCAAAGCTTCTCTTCAGAAAAATACAAAGTCGATAATCTATTTAAAGCCATGCCAATAAGCCTGGGCGAAATGCACTGGGAACTGGTTTGTAGGAAAGTTTTGTCACGTGATTTTATGTGTTTTCATGAAGTTGTTAACACAAACAATGAATAGGGTCACAAGGCTGTTGGGACCCTACATGTGGGGATGTGTGTGTGTGTGGATTGTATTCAGTCTTTGACCCCAGATCAGACTGAGCCTCTTCTGTGGTCTTCGTTCAGGGGCGTTCTCTTTGTCCATTCGAGACTGGGACGACATCAAGGGGGACCACGTAAAACATTACAAAATCCGCAAGTTGGACAGCGGAGGGTATTACATCACCACCCGGGCACAGTTTGATACACTTCAGCAGCTGGTGCTGCATTACTCAGGTGAACATCAGGACCGTATGTTATTCAGTTATCAGTGTTATTAAGTGTTTTCTTTATAACCAGTGATGGTGCTAGGCTGCAGTAATCTACAGGGCAGCGGAACTGTGTGGTCTCAGCAGTGGTGTTGTATTTCTGACAAAAAACACACAGCATGCATGTCCTACTGAGTCCATGATACGTTTTGCTTTGAGAAAAATAGAAAAACAAGAAATGACATTGGTTTTGATAAAGAGCGAAATTGTTGAAGATGGGAAGGATTCTGATAAAATAAATACACAATAATTATTACCATCCTGCTAAGGATAAATACCAAACATGTTGCAGAAAAGTTCATGCTTTTCTCACAATCTGTAGCAAATATCAGTCGCTAAGTCTGTCTCCCAAGACAACCTAAGCCCCTCGGAAGAGGTAAGGTCTTTATAAAGAAAGGGTTGAAACATCTTAAAGCCTGCTGCATGCTGTCGCACGTGGTTGTGGATCTGGAGGTATCCAAGGGAAGGTATTTCTGGGTAAATTATACCTGTATCTAAGCTCTCTGAAAGAAGCAAAACAGTCATCCAAGTATAAACCTCAGTTTTAATGGAGATCCAAAGTATCAAATGGCATCCTAGAGGGGAAAAGTGGTTTCCTGCGTTTAGGGTGTTGGAGAGAAATACATCTGCCTTCACCCTGATGCTTTTACCTACTCTGCTCAAATCACAGCTTAATCACATTGTAGGATTTGTCATATTTTTGTTGAAAATGACTTTGTCCAATTTTATGTGGGGGAGAAGAACAGCTCCTATATTCTATTGATTGCAATCTTCCTTCATCCTGAGCCAAATAAGTTCAGAATGGACCTGATTCAGCCATCAGGGTGTACTGTGTAAGTTGACCACCTAATAATAATAATAATGGAGAAAGTTAGGGAGCGCTGGACCCCCTCTCTCCTTTACAGAGGTGATTTTTTTCGATATCCTGTGGAATTTATAGTTTCACAGAAAAAGGCAAAAAAAATTATTATAAGTAAAATTTTGTTGAAAAATTGGTATGTACTGAAAGAGATAATAAATCTGAGGGTTAATCGGTAATATTAGCTTCAATCAAAATATCAGGGAGTCACCCTAGCTTATAATATATAAGTCCTGGTTAACTATGTGTATATATAACTATGTTAACTATGTATGTAATTATACACTCATACACACACATAAGCATTTATTATCAGGTTGAGGTACTTACTAAGCTGTCTTATTTCTTGGCTAGCTACTTGATAGCATTGTGTGAAGTCTCACCACGCTAATGTGCGGTGATGATTTACCACCCTGTAATTCTTTCGCTGCTGCATTATGCACAGCTGTAATATGCAAAGTAGGCGTTTGCCTTGACTAGTGTGTTCAGTCTGTAATAACTCTCCACTGCTCTGCGCTTTGTGCTGCCTGCACAGATCGGGCCGCGGGGCTGTGCTGTCGCCTGGTGGTCCCCTGTCACAAGTGGATGCCCCGCCTAGCCGACCTGTCTGTCAAAACCAAGGACGTGTGGGAGATCCCCCGGGAGTCACTGCAGCTCATAAAACGACTCGGGAACGGGCAGTTCGGGGAGGTCTGGATGGGTAAGAGTCTTACGCAGTGTAGTGGTGTGTTGGATCTGTATGTGTGACACAGTGTAGTGTTGTGTTGGATCTGTATGTGTAACACAGTGTAGTGTTGTGTTGGATCTGTATGTGTCTAATACAGTGTAGTGGTGTGTTGGATCTGTATGTGTCTTACGCAGTGTAGTGGTGTGTTGGATCGGTATGTGTAACACAGTGTAGTGGTGTGTTGGATCTGTATGTGTCTAATACAGTGTAGTGGTGTGTTGGATCTGTATGTGTCTAATACAGTGTAGTGGTGTGTTGGATCTGTATGTGTCTTACATGGTGTAGTGGTTTATTGGATCTGTATGTGTCTAATACAGTGTAGTGGTGGGTTGGATCTGTATGTGTCTAATACAGTGTAGTGGTGTGTTGGATCTGTATGTGTCTTACACGGTGTGGTGGTGTATTGAATCTGTATGTGTCTAATACAGTGTAGTGGTGTGTTGGATGGGTAAGCTTCTAGCGCAGTGTAGTAGTGTGTTGGATCTGTATGTGTAATGCAGTGGTCTTAACCATATTAATTAGCAGTTTAATAAAGGGACAGTATAATAACTTGGCCTTAGCCAACTAAATTAGCCTCCAGAGATGAATCGAGATCATCTGAGAACTGAGCGACGGTGAAAACTGTCACCGACATTTGCTTTGGCTAAGTTAGCGCTGCACCAAGCATGAAGCATGGTGTTAATCACGGTTTTGGCACGGGCACAGTGAGAGGGATTACTGTGTGTTGCTGCTCTTGTTCATTCAATTAAATATTCCTACAAAACTGCCACATTGTATCTCTCTTAATCTCCTCAGACCTTGACTGAGACTGTGAAGTTCTACTTAGTTGAACTAATTATTGACAGATATAGTGCCATGCTCTTTTTTTGTTTTGATAACATACAACGATAGAAAGGACAAAAGAGAACAGTGATTTTTCAAATAGAAATTAATTTGATTGCCATCATCGTTTTAAGGAATTTTTAAGGACACATTGTGATTTGCTGTAACTACGCCCTCTTGTGGATGGCAGGCACATGGAACGGCACCACCAAGGTGGCGGTGAAGACCCTGAAGCCGGGCACCATGTCTCCGGAGTCTTTCCTGGAGGAGGCTCAGATCATGAAGAAGCTCCGTCACGACAAGCTGGTGCAGCTCTACGCCGTGGTCTCCGAGGAGCCCATCTACATCGTCACCGAGTACATGGGCAAAGGTCAGGGGTCCACACCCGGGGCAATGTGCTCGCGCGTTGGTGACAGGGGGACCAGATGAAACCCCAGAAGTCTGTGATGATTCACAAAGCTAAGCCGACTGATCCTGGTTCACGTGGATTATAAATGAGATTAATAAAAAACGTATTTTCGTTTGTCAGGTTTGTTGCAGATTAGCACCTGGGTTTTATTGGTTTCTTGATTTTTGTTTGTTTTAGTCCGCTTTTTAGTTCTTTTTGTTTTCACACGCTTTGCTTGCAAGGCTACTTACAACCAGCGCTAAACTAAACATGAGTTTTTGTACTCGTCTCTGAGGAACTTTACAGGAGTATCTTTGCTCTCAAAGACAAGGGGTGGGGGGGGGGGACTAGCGCCAGTATCTTTACAAAAGACAGAAAAATGATATTCAACATAAAACACTGTTTTCCATTGGCACTATGACAATATCTTTTGTGGATCATACTGACTAGAAGATGAGAGAGATATGTTGCTTGCAAGAGAAATCAAACAAGCAGAACAGCCCACATGTAGAAGGAAACCTGTCAGAATACTTGATACATCCTCATTTCAGGGAGCCTGCTTGATTTCCTGAAAGATGGGGAGGGTAGAACGCTCAAGTTGCCCAACTTGGTGGACATGGCAGCTCAGGTATTCGTGTTTTGATTCCTGTTGATATGAGGACGGCACTTGTCTCTGTTTTCTGAGCATTTATGATTAGGTCTTTTATCATCCTACAGTTTGTAAAATCATTGCATTCTGATGCAGAAATGTAAACATTAAGCGGATGGTGAATTGATTTAGTTACTATATATAAACTGTGGCAGACCTGCTTGCCTATACCGGCCGCTGTGCTGGAATAATTGAGGTTTTGATGCCTCCCGGTTTTAAGGTGGCTTCAGGCATGGCGTACATTGAGAGGATGAACTACATCCACAGAGACCTACGATCTGCCAACATCCTTGTGGGTGATAACCTAGTGTGCAAGATCGCCGATTTCGGGCTGGCCAGACTGATCGAGGACAACGAGTACACAGCTCGGCAAGGTACGGCTCGCTTCTTTAAGCGACAGTTAAATCACTGTCTTCATGCAATCAATCCACCCTTCCAGCGCCTCGCCCCGGCCTGACTGCGGCATTCAGGGAGAACAGTTCAGACGCCATGCAATGCTGAAATCCCCCTCTGCAGAGACACACCAGTGAGCCTTATCTGCAGTGCAGAAATGGAATAATCATTATACTATAATAGTACGAAAAAATAAAATATAACCTAAAACAAATTCTAGCTTAGCTTTTTTTAACCACGTTCACTGGGCTGAAATGTAATGGTGTATGAGGTTTTTAAATTCGTCCTGATTTTGTTTAAGGTGCGAAGTTCCCCATTAAATGGACGGCTCCCGAGGCTGCACTCTACGGGAAGTTCACCATCAAGTCTGACGTGTGGTCCTTCGGAATCCTGCTCACAGAGCTGGTGACTAAAGGACGGGTGCCCTATCCAGGTGAGTGGGTTCGGCTGCAGTAACTGCATGTCCTTTTCTAACCCATCTGTTTCCTCTCTGCGTGCTTTTGTGAGTTCACGTGTATGCAATGGCCAGTGCTTCTCTGAATTGGTGGTGTCATTAACATGTGTGGGTCTGTCCTGTCCTGTCCTGTCCCAGGCATGAATAACCGGGAGGTGCTGGAGCAGGTGGAGCGAGGCTACAGGATGCCCTGTCCACAGGACTGCCCCAGCTCTCTGCACGAGCTGATGGTCCAGTGCTGGAAGAAGGACCC
>JAOYSI010035790.1:0-52449 GCA_025775065.1 Hiodon alosoides
AAAGCCGGCAAGAAGCCGGAGAACCCGGAAGTGTGTTTCTCGGTTATTCCTGAACCAAGCACGGCGGCGTGCTACAGCCTGCCTGGTCAGACCTCTCCTTGATACACAAGGAGAGCGGTATCTACAGGTTTCAGCACACTTCTGCTGTCCCGTAGGCCCCATACCAAACTTTATGGTACCTTTATTCCTTCTATTTCACCTCCTGTGATACATCACTACTTTACAAATCATACCTCCAACAAAAATGACACAGACAACAAACCATCAGTATAATTACATACAGCATTACATCAGACTTTAAACTGTTATTCTTATTTTATATTTACTCCTTATTTTCCTTTCCTTCTTTCCAATTGACTCTTCTTTAGAGGAGAGGCTTAGCACTGCATTGGCCTGGACGGATACACACTGCTCTCGGATACAACCAATGCTTGCAGATTTTAGAAAAAGGCTCTGCTTACCTTATTCTCATGGCACCCGTTAAACCGAGAAACTGCAGTTCCATCCAAACGTTCGGCTTCCCCGAGCCTCTCCTGGTTGACTCGCCAATTAAATGTAGGAGAAATAGGTCTTAGCCTGGGCCAGATGGCCAAGAGTCCCTTCCACACTTAAATAATTTCACCATATAATAAACAAATCATTCCCAAAATCGGTTTATTGCTTTGGGTCCAGGAGGGTTACATTTGAAATGTATGACTTGCTATTACTTAGAGTAGGGGTTCCCTAACTTTTCTTATTTCGTACCCCCTTCCAGATTTACCAGCTGTCCACGTATCCCTACCAGCAGACAGGGTTTATTTTATACCCTTTAATGCAATGTGTTGTATACAATGTACACATTAAAATACACATGAACACAAATGATATACGACTATAATAATAATACGTTTAATTTACGTTTACTTAAAACCTTAAACAATTGCTTAATAATACAACTCATTATTAATGTGAAGGATGAGCTTGTTTGTTCGAGCATAGGCGCATAATGTTTGGAGTGATGGGTGATTTCTACAGAAAGACGCTGACGATACTTTGATCATATTTACATCTCTTTGATATAGTTTGCGTTTTGTCCCTGGTGTCAAGGTTTCGCTCACAGGCTGAAAGTCGCATGTGGAGTCAGTAGTCGACCTGCCTGAGATTTCTGGAAGTGCGCTGGTACTGGCAAGACAGCATTCATTAATTTGCTCATTGCTCTTCTTTTTAATTGTACCTGTCTATAACCATCTGTCCATTTTCACTGGCAGATATTACCATTATTGTGCGAAGTATAGAAGTTCACCGAAAGAATGGAAAAAACGACCATGTTCTGAAATCAGTTACTAGATTGGACTGTTGCTGGGCAATTGAAACAACGCTGTACAATGATTGACGGTGAGAGGGCTCTGCCTTTCGTGTATGTTTCTGTGTTCTCATTGGTACATCTTGAAATAAACTACCTTGTTTAGCAAATCCCGACAGAGTTTAGTAGCTTAATCTCAGAAGCCTAAGAAAATGCAAAAAAAAAAAAAAATTACATACAGTCCGTCATTGCACAATTTATTCCATGTACCCCAGGGGGTTTCTGGCATATCCTTGGGGGTACACGTACCAGAGTTTGGGAAACACTGACTTAGAGGACAGACATAAGAAATACTTTAACTTTATAATTTTCTTCCAGAATATTTTAAATAAGTTTTGTACATCCATCTGAAGAATAATATATTTTTGATAATGCTTGCGAGCTATTTAAGTGGATTGCCAAAAGTGAAACATTTTCAAGAACAAACACGGATACTGCAGGAGTTGTTTGGCCATATTTTCTTACAATGGTATAAATGTAACTAGGCTGAAAGAAAAAACTTATTTTTTTTCAGTGCAAAGTGTGATTATTTACAAAACGTGTGAAATTGAACGCCTACTCAAACCATCTGTTTAATTTGAGCTCGTCTCTTTTCAATTTCATGGCCACAAGATAGGGAAGTTAAAAGGTGCAAAGAAATTATAAATGCTCTACAGCGGGTAATGGAAGGCAGCTCGATTGTTGTTTGAGTCAAAGCATTATACCCCATGACTGGTTCCTTTCCATAAATATGGTCACAGGCAACAAAGTGGTCATTTTCACTTGTGTGTTTGTGTGTGTGTGTGTGTGTGTGTGTGTGTGTGTGTGTGTGTGTGTGTGTGTGAACTCCCCTTTGTCTTTAAACCTATTGTCCTACAATTGAGTCATCAACACTCCTTTTGTCTCCTTTATCCAGTCAACGTTGCCAGTACGGCTCACAAGTCACAGTTCAAGCATCCAAGCACATTGTGACAGATTAGTTTAAATAGGCTATTTATTTATACTTACAATGATACGATCATGAAATTCCAGCACTGTTCAAAAATGTTTATTTCTACTTAATTTTCTCTAGAGTGCGAGTTGATTTTATTGCAATTGACTGTATATCGACGGTTCCAATAAACGAACAAACCAAATAAAATGGAGAAAAAAATACTAAACGTAGTGTGTCAGTATGTCATAGACAATGTTCTGTTTTCCAAATATATATATCTCAAGCAATTGCCCTTAGTAGTACCAGTGTCTGGGGTAACCCAGGCCATATGTCTAGCGTACGTGGCCTCGGGATCAAGGGGGGAGGATGACGTCCCTTGGGTAGACCTCCCTGGAAACCCATATAATAAGAAATTTTCTTGATATTGTGTGTTATAAAAATGATAAAAGGAGGGGATATGGGAGAATTTTAAAATGCAGTAACTATTTTCATTTCTAGAAGTGAGATTGTGTATGTGTGTGTTGTGAAAGAAAATTTTATCACTAGAAGAGTTGTGTAACAATAATCAAATTTTATATTCTCTGTGATTTGAAAAGGTGTGAAAAGTATGTGACCTTATAATGTGTAAGATTGGTGTGCACGGAAGCATGCAGCTGCATAGGGAGTGGAACAACAAAACTGAATATGCTGGATGAGGCGGCCTTGGATCTGACCATGAGAAGTTGCTTATCTGATAAGGAAGATCCGTTAGGGGGAGATGCGTGCTTCTTACACACACACACACACACAGACACACACACACACCATTGTTATCCCTTAGGGAAGTTTGGGTTGTTCTGAGGGCCTCAAAAGTTACAGCTATTACACCTATGCTGCACTGCAGGGGGAGGTCATCTGTGGCAAGGTTTAGATCTTTCACATCCTTCGCATGGTCTTCAGGGGGAAACAAATCCATCATCATAGGACTATTGGGCCCAGCAAGACAACAAGATGTTATAAAAATATTTAAATAACTAGGTGTTCCACTAAGCATGTGAAAGACACCCTCAGTATTGAATCACTAATTATTGACATCAGTTTTATACATAAAAATTACTTCAGAAATATTTAATGACCTTCACCCATAGAAAGTAAAGTATATTCTTTTTTAGGTTTTTCCGCCTAGCTCCAAGAAGATTCCAATTTTTATCATTAAAAATAAAACTTTAGTGGTTCTCACACACACAAAAAGCTAAAAAAGGGACAAATGACAAAATTGAACATTAAGTTATTTTATTTTTATTATACTTTTTATGTACAATACCCGTCTATTTCATATTCTTATTCAGAACTAATCAGTCACCACATGTCATGACCTTATACTGTATATAAAATTATATGCAAACAAACAGAAATGCACTGTACAACTCCACTCTGCTTTGAAAGAATGTATATCTATAGGTTTCACATATCATATGTTACAAAAACAATGCATATAATTATATCAATACATTTTAACAGCCAAATACAACAACAACATAATATACATATGTAAGTTAACATGGTAGTAGGCAATATTTAATTTGTACATCCCTAAAGTTAAACCGTTTTCTTTAATATATTATTATATATTTCATAACTTTAATATTTTCTTTAATTATATTACATTACAATTACATTTATGAAATTAAGATTTCATTATATAGTATATAATTCTAAATAATATTTAATCAAAATGACTAAAATAAAGGCAATTCCTTTGAATAGCAGTAACACGTGTTTTACGACGATCTTCTATATAAGGGATGATCTTATCCAAAATTGCAATAATTATTTCTTATTTGTAACCAATAAAAATGTAGGCAAACCAGAAAAACTTTCTTAAATCAATTAATATATATTTTCATCAAGGACACTGGTAGGTTTGGACCCAGGCGCAGACACAGAGAAGAGCACCAAATAGGGATTCACCTGATAACAAATGAAGCGGTGAGGTAGGGGAGCGAGAACGGAGTGTTCTACATGACGTAGCTTGTCACAGGGAGATCTACGTGAAAATAAAAAACAAAATAGTAAACAGGCCTAACTACTGTCATCAAACCCAGCATGGGGGTCTAATGGGTATTGGTGTGTGTTGTCACTCGACAAAGTTTTATACACCATTCCACTGGCTCAATCTGCATAGAAGATCTGCTCATATTCGTTGAGAATGATCTCCACAATCTGGTTTTGGAAAACCATGTGCATGGTGATGTTAGCCGACTCAGTTTCTGGTTTGAGCAGTGTGGGGCCGAAGACGATAGCCACGTTCTGTATCGACATGCGGTTTTCTTCCCCGTACTCGATCACTCTGAAGAACAACAGAAACATCCATTAGGGAACAAGTAGACAAAGGGTTCCCACTCTAAATCAATTGTCAAATTATGACTTTTCCCTGACTTTCACTGACTAAAAAGCTGGATTTCCGTGACCCATAATGAACAGGAAAACAGTGGGTCTCTGTACTCTTTTTTGACCGTAGTATAGGATTTAGTTCCAGGGTTGGGGAATTTGCCTGCCTCTACAGCATTCACATATTTCTTCAAGTCTGGCAATATCTTAACCATTATAATACTAATTGCAGGCTAGGCCTAACGTTAGTGTGATTTAATACCCAGTATTATAACTACACCGCGACTGGAGTACCACCAGCAATCTTAAACCCCCAACAGAGCTGTTGGACTGGTAGCTAGATTCAAACTCCTTATTTCAAGGGCTTGTTGTCAATCTTTTTAATGACACCTCTTTGATTCATTCAAATGTTAAATAAAAATTAATTTACACAAATCTATGAGTTTAAATACATGACTAAATACCGGTGGCAGAGACAAAAAATGTCTAGTGTTAAAGGTAATTCGCTCGCAACCTAATTAGCTACATTTTCAATGCTGTCAGCGTCCAATAACGCTACCTAACATACACTTTAAAAATAAATATCTAGCTAACGTCATAGCTACATACTGCTTTGTTCTGACGACCTGTATGACCAGTGGGACTGTAAGCTTCTGGCACCACAAGATTTCAGCCTCCAGGGTTTTAAACCGAGAAGTGGTCCACTGTGTCTCATACTACTGTTACTGGTACTGGGGGTGGGAGTGGCTTCATCAGCTAACTGCTGTTCTCTTGGTGTGGGCTGCAGTATGGGCACTTAGGTCGAAGATGATGCTCCTGGCGGCTCCATGCGGGTAGCATGCTTCTTACTGTTTGTGTGGCTGCGAAGTATTCCAATATCTGATAGATTGATAGTAGTTTTACAAACTTTACATTTAGCTTTTCTGTCGCCTACTTTTAACACCCAGTCTTTATAGTCATCATTTTATAGCCAAAACTCTTGAAATTTACATTTTTCTGGCATGTTTGCCTTTGTTAGCAGGTACAGGAGATTGCATATCTTGACTGAAGTGATTCCCAATTGACGAGCAGGAAGGGGATAAATGGGCGTTGAAAAATGATGTAGCCTAACCATAACAATACCCAATATGGGAAACGCGTGAAATAACCCAATAAAGAAAAATACTGCAAGGAAAATGTTACATTTTGAAAAATTTCAACTAAAATTAAAAAAAATTCCCTGATATTCCATGACTTGGACCAAAAAATTATAAAATCCCCTGACTTTCCATGTCTGGAATAGACTTATTGAAATTCCATGATATTCCAGAAATTAATTGTTTTTCAAGAAACGAACATCACATAGAACATAACCAGAAAAAAGAAGAAAAAATCCACGACCCGTGGGAAACTTGTAGACAGCAATGGTGGGGCTGGTATGGGTATTAATAACCACCAGTTCTATGCATTTTCTTCCTCACACCTGTGCTAGCCCCTGCAACCAAACAGGGGAGGGAAAATGCACTAGAGGATTCAAATAACTTACACTACTGGCCACACAGCCCATGAAAGAAGTGTAGCACGGTTGACAATGGTAGGTTTTTTTATCGGAAGCCTAGAAATATCCGATCCAACTTAAAACCACTTAAACCTTAGATGACTTAGGACCAGTTGTGTAAATCGTTTAAAACAAAGTACCAAATGTTTTTAACTGCAATACCAAAGTTGGCTTTTTTCTCTCATTTGCTAATTTTTTCATCCACTGACACGCTGGGATTAGCTATAGTTAGAGAAACAAAGAGTCGGTTTATTATAAGCAACTCTTGTTATTTATATCAGACATGTTTTGTCCTATTCCTAATTATAGATTAGTGATGCCAATCAAAATTTAAATTTAGCCAAAGATGTAGGTTTACGGGTATAATCTCATGTTTCTGTGTAACAGTTTATGTGCACATGTAATTAATATTAACAGTATTATAAAAAATAATAGTATGCATAGTATTTCTACTTCTATGTATTTGTGGTTTTACAAAAAAGTTTTATTTCAAAATGATTTTCTAATATATATATATATATATATATACATATATACATATATATACACACACATATATATACACACACACACACATATATATATACATATATATGTATATATATACACACACACACATATATATATACATATATATATATATATATATATATATACACATACATACATACACACAGTTGTGTGTAAAAAGTTTGCATACCCTTGGAGAATTGGTAATACATGTACCATTTTTAAAGAAAATTAATGAGCTGGCAAAACGCATTTCTTGGCAAACATGGCAACAAAGAAAAAAATTAAATGACCCCTGTTCAAAAATCTTCATACCCATAGTTCTTAATACTGTGTGTTGCCCCCTTTAGCATCAATGACAGCATCTTTTGTAATAGTTGTCTACGAGGCCCCAAATTCTTGCAGGTGGTATAGCTGCCCATTCGTCTTGGCAAAATGCCTCTAGGTCATACAAAGTCTTTGGTCGTCTTGCATGAACCGCACGTTTGAGATCTCCCTAGAGTGGCTCGATGATATTACGGTCAGGAGACTGCTGGCCACTCCAGAATCTTCACGTTTTTCTGCTGTAACCACTGGAGGGTCAACTTGGCCTTGTGCTTAGGGTCATTGTCGGGCTGGAAAGTCCAAGAGCGTCCAATGTGCAGCTTTCGTGCAGAAGAATGCAAATTGTCTGCCAGGATTTTCTGATAACATGCTGCATTCATCTTGCCATCAGTTTTCACAAGATTCCCCATGCCTTTAGAGCTTACACACCTCCAAAACATCAGTGAGCCACCAGCATGCTTCACAGTGGGTATGGTATCATTTTCACTGTACACCTTGTTGACCCCTCTCCAAACATAGCGCTTATGTTTGTGACCATAAAGCCAAATTACAGTGTGCCAGAAGCTGTGAGGCGTGTCAAGGTGCACTCTGGCACATTGTAACCGGGCGTTTTTGTGGCATTGGCGAAGTAAAGGCTTCTTTCTGGCAACGTGACCATGCAGCTCATTTTTGTTCAAGTATTGTCGTATTGTGCTCTTTGAAACAAGCACACCATCTTTTTCCAGAGCAGCCTGTACTTCTCCTGAGGTTACCTGTGGTAACCTTCTTTTTATCCCGAACAATTCTTCTGGCAGTGGTGACTGAAATCTTACTTGGTCTACTTGACCTTGGCTTGGTATCAAGAGATCCTCAAATTTTCCACTTCTTAATAAGTGATTGAACAGTACTGGCATTTTTAAGGCTTCGGATATCTTTTTATATCCTTTTCCATCTTTATAAAGTTCCATTACCTTGTTACGCAGGTCTTTTGACAGTTCTTTTCTGCTCCCCATGGCTCAGTATCTATTCTGCTTAGTGCATCCACGTGAGAGCTAACAAACTCATTGAATATTTATACACAGACACTAATTGCAAAAAAAAATTGTAAAAAGCCACAGGTGTGGGAAATTAACCTTTAATTGCCATTTGAACCTGTGTGTGTCACATTGTGTGTCTGTAACAAGGCCAAACATTCAGGGCCATTTGGGTAATTTCTGTTATCATTATGATTTAAAAAAGATCCAAACAACTATGTGATAATAAATGGCTTCATATGATCACTATCCTCAAATAAAAGACAGTTTTTTTGCATGATCAGTCATGTTGTCAAAATCAATGCCAAAAGTTCACAGTTTCTGCCAGGGTATGGACACTTTTGAGTACAACTGTATGTGTGTATATATATACACACATATATATTGTGGTGTGGGGATGGGAGTCCCCGCCCCTGCACGCACGCCGGCAATACCAGTAGGGGTCACCTGCCCTCATGGGAGGGAGCGTCAGGGCTGGGGACAGCGCCAACCAAAATCCCCAGCCTTTCAGCACCACCCCTCCACACTCAAGCGTGGACAGCTGATTATTCAATAAGGCAGCCACTTACCCTAGGGAGAGAGGAACAGCTGCCAGCCGTTCCCCTAATTGGCTGCCTCCCTACAAATGGACCCTGCAGGGCTCAGAAGCAGAGAGAAGACTCCAGCTTTACTGACCTATTCTGCCGTGTTGCTAGCGCTTAAAGAGTCTGAGGAGAAAGAACCCTGTGGCTGACAGATGGACCCCAGCCCTCCTCCTCCTCCTCCTCCTCCTCCTCATCATCATCCCCTATACATCCTCACCTTCGCCTGACTCCCACCTGCAGGGAAACCCTGAGGGGATTTTGGTTTCGGCGTAGTCACCCTGCGCTTTAGTTCTGTTCTTTTGTTTGTGGCTTTAAAAACCCTTCTGCCCTTTTACTCTGGTTGTTTGCCTCGTCTGTGCCACTCCCCTGAAGCTCAGTGCTACAATATATATATGGGGGGAGGTCCTTAAAATCTGGGCTCCCTTATATTAGGGGCAATACGGTAATAGTGCTATCAAAAAAAACTGAAAGTTTACAAGTTTAAAAAAGTTTAAACGTGCGATAAAATAAATGGAATCTAGCACCCCTAAAAACAAGGTAACACTTCCAATTGTGCTGTTTGGTGACTGCCTGTCAGTCATTGACAGTGACATTATCCAGGTTAAAAGCCTGTTAATCAGTAATACAAGACCTAGCCTGAATTACAATGCATAAATAACTTACTTGCGTAAATGTCTAAAGAGAAGCTCCATGGTATCATGGTTTGGTAGAGGGAGAGACTTCACTAGCTCACACATGTAAGACACCTTCTGGTTGTAATCACTCATTTCTAAGACAAGATAGAAAAACAACAGATTTAAATTCATGATCAGAATATTCCTGTATATTTTACAACTTGACCAATGAAAACGCTGATAGGCTACATTGGTATTTATTTTAAATTCAGCAGAGGAGAATCCAGTCTTCAGCAAAGGGACTAATAACAATGTGGTGGAATTCCATCCCTGCTGACAGGGCACACTCACTGATGGCGCTGATGAAGCTGTTAAAGTGACTGTAGGGGAAGAGGGGCTCAGGCAGCTCTCGGAAGAAGAGCTTCAGTGCTCCTGTGATGACGTGGACATCCTCCCACTGCCCGTCCTCCAGGTCAAGCTCCTCTGAGGGACAAAAGGTCAGACACTGAGTAGAAAGCCATGCTGGCATACAACAATACAGGTACCATTCTCTGACGAGATAAAAACGAAATGACTAAACAGTCACTTGAGCTTGGTAGCTGTTGAACATGAATGAACAGTGAGACTGAGTCTGAATGACCATAGACATTCAGATAAAGAAAATCCATTACCATGATCTGCTTTGTAGCGCAATTTTTGAATGACAGCAAGGTTCCCACTAACTCGATAAATCCCATCTATATCCAAACCTTCAAAAGAGATTGGTTAGTTAGTCAATAGTTCAGTAAATAACCAGGAATATAGATATTATTCAACATTTAATTAATCAAGCACAATTAGCACAATATTTGTAAAATAAACCCTCTATATGAATATAAACCAGTTTTTAAAGTTTTAAAGTTTTTTAAGTTTTTTAAGTTTTAAAGCTTTTTTTTCTTTTTCATATGCATTTGCCAGGAACGGTCCTTGATCTTCAGATGAACAAATAGCAAATGCTATATTTACATACATATAGAATAAAACAATCCATGAAATCTGAGATAACATGCATAATAGAGGCTATTGCACAAATAACAAAGAACCCAGCAGCAAACCATGTGCAATAATCATTCAAACTGTTTTTTAAAAACTGTACAAACTGCAAATACAACTATATTAGTCGTAAACCTCGTTTTTCAACTGCCTTGATGCATTTCTCTACAAAGCTGGGGATGGTGGTTTTCTCCTGTGCACACAGTGAATCCAAAGGACAGCCAAATACATTGTCTGAAAAGTAGAACCACAACAAGCACATATTACAACAGAAATCAGGAACAATTCTATAGAAGGAGCTATGACGGGTTTCTGACATGCTCTGAAATGATAAGTTATTGAATTTGGTATATTACTAAGGGATTTCACCTCGGAAGTACCCCTTCTCCTTGACAGACTGCAATGTCGGCCTCTTCTGGAGGAACTTCCGGAGCTTGGTTCGCACTTTTTTCTGTTCTGAATCTGTACTGCAGTTTAACATGCTCTGTTTGGTGGCTGAGGAGACAGAAGGACTCATGGGTAATCCAGAATTCTTTTGGAGATGGCAGTGGCTATATGGATAGTTGTGATTAAGGAAGCATAGTGCCCCAACATCTTTGTGCTCCAGAATCTCTCTTTGCAGTTAAACTTTCTATGTAATCATACGTCTCTGGTTTTGACGGGGTCACTTCTATGCAGTTTCTATTCATACGTAATTTTCAGCACCCTCCACTTACAGATCCTTCTCTTGTCCTTTTCATCTCTGTCTGCCTCCATATCCTCCTCTTCAGAGTGGTGGTCCAGATCCTAAAGGAAGAAAATATGTGTGTTCATTATCAATTATTAAAAGACAATTTAGGAAGATTATAGTCCCAAACACACCAAAATTAGTCTTGTCAGGTCATTATATACATCTGGCAAAAAATATGAGTGTGTTACCAAATCAACCACAAGGTGTAGGGATGTTCTAGTGTTTTTTTATAAACTTATCCCGCCATCTTGGAAAAATGTATTATGCTCTTAAAAATGGGTGAAAGGTTGATTCAGTGGATTCAAATGAACAATCTCAATCTTCAGTTAATTTTAGAGTTAACAAATTATTCGTATAGTTCTAAAATGACTCACCAACTGGCGTATGGTGTCTGTGATCACTTTGTACCAGTCATTGATTATGCTCTCTGTGTCATACTGTACCAAAAATTCAGCTCCGGTTCTTGTTTTCAGCTAAAGAGAGACCGAAAATCCCCTATAACGTGAAACTTTTATAGTTGAAACATACAAATGGATGTCAGATGGAATACAGTCAGTGGAGTGTTATTTCAGTTTAGCATGGCCATCAAAACAATAGAAAAACATTGAATTGGTTTGTTTCATTTTAATGATGGGTATAAAGTTGGGAAATCAGACCTCTAGAACATTCTTTTTGCTAGATTTGTCCTTGGATGCCCAGCCAATTACTGTACCCCGCAGGTCCACAGTAATTTCTGGGACAATATGATTGGTCTTGTTCTGTGGAGAGGAAGACAATCATTCAGTTACATTATGTACAGACATGGCCAAATTTGTTGGTACCGCTCCACAAAAAACAAAGAACGCACTATTTCCTCAGAAATAACTTGAAACTGACAAAAGTAATTGGCATCCACCATTGTTTATTCCATATTTAATAGAATAAAGACTTTGCTTTTGATTTTGATTTTCAACATAATATTGTAAATAATAAAACAAATGACAATGGCATGGACAAAATAATGGGACCCTCAATCTTATATTTTGTTGCACAACCTTTAGAATCTAGTTTTTCTGTAGCTCTCAATGCGACATCTGCATCCTTTAACAGGTAATTTGGCTCACTCTTCCTGAGCAAACTGCTCCAGCTGTCTCAGGTTTGATGGGTACCTTCTCCAGACTGCAAGTTTCAGCTCTTTCCATAGATGTTCAATAGGATTCAGATCAGGACTCATAGAAGGACACTTCAGAACAGTCCAATGTTTTTTTCTTATCCATTCTTGGGTGCGTTTAGCTGTGTGTTTTGGGTCATTATCCTGTTGGAGGACCCATGACCTGCGACTGTGACAGAGCAGTACATTTTTCTCCAGAATGCCTTAATAGTCTTGAGATTTCATTGTGTCCTGCACAGATTCAAGGCACCCTGTGCCAGGCGCAGCAAAGCAGCCCCAAAACATAACCGAGCCTCCTCAGTGTTTTACTGTAGGGATGGTGTTCTTCTCTTTGAAAGCGTCACGTTTTCGTCTGCGAACATAGAGCTGATGTGAATTGCCAAAAAGCTCCAGTTTTGACTCATCTGTCCAAAGGACATTCTCCCAGAAGGATTGCAGCTTATCAATATGCATTTTTAGCAAATTCCAGTCTGACTTTATGTTTTTCTTTCAAATGCCCGAGTCCTCTTGGGTCTTCTTAATGGAGGCCATTTTCTCTCAAAAAGCAACGGGTGGTGCGATCAGAAACTGACATACCTTCAGCTTGGAGTTCAGCTTGTACAGTAATCCTTTGGAAGTTATCCTTGGTTCTTTTTCTGCCATTTGTCCTATCCTTCTCTTCAATCTGGGGCCAATTTTCCTCTTGCAGCCACGCCCAGGGAGGTTGGCTACTGTTCCCTGGACCTTGAACTTCTTAATAATATGAAGTTGTCACAGGAACATCAAGCTGCTTGGAGATGGTCTTGTAGCCTTTACCTTCACCGTGCTTGTCTATTATTTTCTTTCTGATCTCCTCAGACAACTCTCTCCTTTGCTTTCGCTGGTCCATGTTCAGTGTGGTGCACACAATGATACCAAATGGCAGTGACTACTTTCCTCCATTTAAATAGACAGTATGACTGATTTCAAGATTGGAGACATGTGTGATACTAATTAAAGAAACAAATTACTTTGGAAAATCACTACAATGCAATTATTTCTTATCTTTTCTAAGGGGTACCAACAAATGTGTCCAGGCCATTTTAGAATATCTTTGTAGAATGAACAATAATTCATTTCTCTTTTCGCAGCTTCTTTGCTTAATTCTATGACATACCAAAGGCATTCAAGCATACATGCTGCAATAGCTTTTAATTTTATCACTTTTCAGGAGGAATGAAGCATTATTTCAATGAGCTGTAAGGGTACCAACAAATTTGGCCACGTCTGTATTTATCGTCAGGCCAACAAACAATACTCTGACTTAAATACCTTTCTCTGCTGGTCCACAAGCCAGCGGTAAATAATCTGCTCCTCATGCATTTGATAAAGTCAAATACATTTTAAAATGGAAATACAGAAATACAATACAACAGGTTGTAAGGATGAGATTAATTGCAGAGAAGGCCAAGAGGAAGGGAATAGCAGTGTACAACTGTTTTGTAGAATTTGAGAAGGCATTCGACTCAGTTTACAAAGATGTTATGTGGCGACTTTGCAGTCTTTCAGATAGCAAAGAGGTTAACAGATCCTAGAGGATGTTGGAGAGAGATCAAGGATGGCAGTAAGAATTGGACAGGAAATGGGCCAAAGGTTTGAAATGTCAGCTGGAACAAAACAAGGGGATCTCGCCAAATTTGTTTACAGGTTATGGATAAGATCAGAGATAATGGATCAGGGATTTCGATCAATGGAGTAGAAATAAATAATTTAAGATTTTCAGATTAAATTGATTTAATAGAGGAGGAACAGGAACTGCTACAGATAAATGCAGGAAATGCAGCCACAGTGCAAAGATTTTACAAGAGAAAGGAAGTAAAGCTGGCCTGAAGATTAACATGAAAAAAACTATAACAATGGTGTTTGGAAAGAAGGAAATTGGCAAGGAACTGAAGGGATTTAAAAAGAACATTTTTTGTTTTTTAAAACAAAATGTATTTAGGAAATTCTAACGACATGGGACAATGACTGTTCAAAAGACATCAGAACAAGAATACCAAGAGGTAAAGGAATGATGGAAAACTTCAATAATATATAGAAAAATAAGAACAGTAGTTATGCCACAAAAATTAATATTTTGAAGACGTTGCTATATGGATGTGAGATGTGAGCATACAAGAAAGCAGACAGAGACAGAATATTGCCATTTGAACTGTATTGTTATAGAATAATTTTAAGAATAACATGGCAATGTTATTAGCAATTATCCCTCATTAATCCAGAAATGCTTTGTATAATTGGGAAACGATGCAATGCCTGAGAAAGTTTTCTAAGAGGTTGCTAGGAAGTGGAATTCCTACAAAAAACTGTGCAATCAGGCACATGTTCCGACGATGAAATAATTAACTGGCTCACAGTCCTTACCGAGGCTCCAGCTGGCGTAGATTTTGGGTCTTTGTGGAATGTCAGGATTCCACCATGGAGGACGGTCCAGGACTGTGTCCAGTTTTTCCTACAGGAATGAAATCCAATGAACATACATTGCACTGTATGCAAAAGACTGACTGATAATATCAAAGATTATCAAAATCAAAGATTTACAGTGTTAAAACATCATAAAATGCTTATTATTTGTATTGACATGTTAAGAAATTTAAATTTAAATTTATTTCTGTTAATGTAAAAAGTGCCAAATTACCGAACTCTTTTCCCGTTCTCAGAGACCTTAGTTTTATTAAGAATTCCAGCCTTTTCCAAAACCTGGGCCTGAAAGATAAATTAAGCATTTAGAAGTTTTATTTTCTATTCCAAAGCAGAGCAACACCTCACAATGCTTTTCTCTCCAATAATGATAAGAAAATGGAGGCCCCATGGACCCTGAAGCCATTCCAGTTCATTCACTTTGAACAAGCAACCATATCAAAAGCTCTGCATAACACTGGCCTCTAAAACTGTTACTCGAAACGTACCATTTAAAAGCATATCTGGAGTTTGCCAGAAAGCATAACAGTGACCAAGCTGTGATGTGGGAAAAGATTTTGTGATCAGATAAAACTAAGATGGAGCTTTTTGGACAAAACTCAAAGTGATATGTGTGGTGCAAAACTTTTACTGCCCATTCTTCAAGACATGCCATCCCTAAGTATGGTGGTTGCTGGATTGTGCTGTAGGGATGCTTCACATCAACAGGGAATGGGCAACTTGTTAGAATTTAATGAAGAAAAAATGACGCAAAATACTGCAAGAGACCTTCAGTCTGCTAAATATTGAAGCTGGGGAGGAAATTCACCAGAACAATGATCCCAACCACAAGGCCAAAGCAACAGTAGAGTGGGTCAAGAACAAAAGGTGAATGTCCTCAGTGGCCCAGTCAAAGTCCTGATCTCAATCCCATTAAGAATCTGCGGCACTATTTGAAAATTACTGCTTACATTATGCTGGAACTCGGGAGGGCTGGATGCATCGCTGCCATTATCAGAGGTTTTGCTCCTGTGAGTCAGGTTAAACTTCTGCTGGGGACAAAAAAGAAAACGTCAACTGACATCTCTTCAGCTAAACATGCATAATGGGTATTGAATAAAAAAAGAACATTTAGCCAACAGGATCTCACTCTGAAAACACACATATTCATCTGATATCCGAGAATGCCCCTGTCAGCCAGGTTACATGAAAAGTTAAAATTGAATATAGCCTACATTTCCTAACTAATTCATATGGGTCTAAATTAATCAAAGGGTGTTTAACATGAATTACAACAGTAAATATACAGGTACATAAAAGGAAAGAGGAAAACATGAAACTTGAAATAACTCTGAACATAATAATGTTTAGGTATCTAGGGCTTGAATGAGTATAGTCAGAATAGGACACTGGTATCAAACCGGGATGGACACAAACAACACTTTAATTTGACTTCTTTTTTTTTTTTACCCAGGGGGGATTTAAATATGCACCTACTCAAAAAAATCAAAACAGGTGTTTTCTGCTCCTGTTTAAGAAATTGTGTCTTCTGATGTGCCCTTATATCTTACAGTCCCCAGACAATCCCACCCTTATAAAATAACTAAATGTCCAAACAAACCCCAATACAACTGAGTCAGGGAAAAAGTGAGTCCACTGCAATTTAATTAATTAATTTTAATAATTATTAGAAATTACATATTTTTGGAGGTTGATTTGATGGCACCTTTCATCGGTCTACAGTTACTCACCACCTCTTGGGAGGCACTGAAGTGGGTTGGGTATATGGTGTTCCTCCAGGTTTTCACAACTGAGCCAATACTCTTTTCCACTCCGGTTTCAACCCTTAGCTGCACGGAGGTCATGGGTGTCTAAGAAAATAGAAAACATCATGGGACTAAGCCTGTTAGTTGAACAAGTACCATTATTCAAATTTCAGATAACTCTTTTTTTTCATAAAGTAATTTCAACATTTTTCCAAAAATTTTCTCCTGCTCTCTTATTACGCAAAAATAGGCACGATGCCCCACATTACCTCTGGCAAGTTCCACTGTGATTGGGATCCATCTTTCAAATAATAGTATGTCTGGCCCCAGTCATCCAAAGACTTGATCCACTACCAATATTGAAACAATTGTCAGAGAGTTACAAACTACATACACCGTTTCAATTTGAATTCTTGTGTAACCATCAATGTATAGGTAGCAGAAAATAAAATTGGGGAAGCAAAGTATATTGAAAGCAAGGGCAGGTTTTAATTGAGCAAATGAAATCTCAGAATGCTTAGGCTCATGTATAAAAATGTTGGGCAGGCCTGGTTGTCTATAATTATGGCTAGCATGGCTGTAGAATTTGGTGGGAAAGACAAGATCAGCAATGGACAACAGAGGGCAGAAACGCATACTCCAGGAACATAACATACATGCATTACTCTGAAGAGCAAGGAAAAACAGGTGAACCACTGCAGATCAATTGACTGAATTTAAACCTGGGGCAAAAGCAGCCGTCAAAAACGGCCAGCCGAGAACTCCCCAGAGCAGGATACCATAGTCTGGTTGCAGTCAACAAACGCATCAAACTTGGCAGCATACATTTGCCAATTTAGTGATGCAAACGGGCATAGGCAGTGTACTACTGAGCAGTAAAGAAATGATGAACGGTGGACAGTGTGGAGCCAGCTACAGATTTCTGAAGCCCTGAGTGCTTAGTTCCAACAGTGAAGCAGGTCAATGCTAATTGCAACATAATGATACTGAGCGGTCATCTTAATCCCATGTTGCAGCATTTATTTTCTGCCGGGAGGGGTAACTTCCAGGATGACAATGTCCCCATCCACTAAACAATGTGTGGTCAGTGAATGGTTTGATGTGCATGACCATGTGCCACAGCCTTCTCAGTCCCCAGATCTAAACCCAATCAAGAATTAATGGGATATTCGGGAACAACACCTAAACCAGCGTTTTCCACCTCTATTAACCTGCCGTGACTTGATTGGCTTTCTTTCGAAATAATTCAGAATTGTATCACTAAAATGGGATAGTTCTCTGAAATAATATAACACTAATTTATTATGAGGGAATTAGGCTTGGCTTCCAACTACATTCAAAAATGGTTCACCAGATGCAGCTAGGTTTTTATCAAATTAAAATGTTTATTTTACTTTATTTTTTTGGTGGTGGGGGGGGTGATAAAAACAGCACTGTATTAAGTAATGCTCATTCACTTATATTAGTGCATAGAATCATAAAGAACGAAAAAAACAAATTTGTAGCCATGGGCTTTAAGTGGACAAACTGGAGGAGGACTGAAGTAGAGGAGGTTGAAAGACAACGTGATTACGGCTGCATACTGTTTAAAGGGACAGCATTGCAACAGGCAGGTCACATGACTGTGCTCCTGGTCACTATTACCTGTTCATGAGTGAGATCGCTCGTGAACACACACTTGCCCTCAGCATCGATGGAGTGACTCCAGCCAGCTGGGGCATTCCTGCTAAAGCTGGTCTGAGGGACCACTGCCTGCTTCATGTCGGAGAAGTGGTTGTCTTTATAAGTCCCTGACTCTTGGTTGTCTCCTGGGCTGTCCTCTTCAGGGAGGGGAAGCTGCAAAAGCAGCAAAACATTACAAACATACCGTCAAATTACCGATTTCTAAATCCCCTGAATGGATGACTTCGGATTACATGAGACAATGCCTTCTTTGACATTCAGGCGGTTCTGCTATTCTACTGTTTCTTTCTCTAAATATGCAGACAAGCAGTCTATTGATTACTACTTGCATTCTCTTTAAAAAGCCATTTACTTTTACTTACTGACTAACATCAGACTTTGAAGAGAACTTGATTATAGGTGGTTTCGCCCTGAAAAAATTACAACTAAACATTTTTTCATCTACGATGAGTTTTAGTATGAGCACATAGTAACAGATTGTGAAACAAGTCGAGAATGATTTCATGACCAAAGTTAGGGCGACAAAACATTCAACAGATTAAATATGTCTACCTTCTGAAATGGATACTGACTTATTAGTAAGTGTGCTTAATAGATTATTTAGAAGAAGTCGAGGTTTTTATAGGCCCTGCAGATTAAAGTTTGTGAGCTCTGTGATTGAGCCCTTACCTGCATACCGTCCGTGAGTTCCTGCGTTCCTGGGGGCTCCATGTGTGTGGAAGGTGAGGGCAGTTTTTCTGGGGGCTCCCAAGACGTCTCCCCTGACACCCGGTTGTAAAAATAGTGCTGACCACTGTCCTCGTCCAATAATTTCTCCCAGTCAGACTCTCCCACTGTAAGCATAGGTAAGGACGGATGAGGGGAGAGAGTTGGTGAAGGGGTAGAGGTCACCTCCGTGGGTGACTCAGGGTCCATAAAGGGGGTGAATGGATTGTCCCAGGTGGTCTGTCCCGATGTCGGATGATAGTAGTACTCCTGTCCACTCTCCTTGTCAGTGTGCACCTCCCATCCTTCTGATTCCAATGACAGGTCGTGAGAGGACTCTGGAGAGGACGAGGCTGAGGGAGTGGACTGAGAGAAACCTTTCCGGACCTCTGCTACGTTGGCGTATACTGCCATGTCCAGGTTCTGGCTCTCAACCTGTGGTAAAAAGCACAGAAGAGCAAAGTCAGTCATAGCTAGCATGCTGGGTCAAGAATTATTTCGAAAAAGTAGGTTCCTTTGCTTATAAAATCCTGTCATAGCATTACACACAAAAGCAAAAGAAAATATTGATAGATTAAACCTTGCTGCACAACAGGCTGCAGATAGGAATATTACCGACAATATGAGTAATTAACATGAAAACCGTTAAAATTATTAGTCCTGCCATCAACCAACATTATTATTTCACATTTTGGAAAACAACTGGGACAGAGGCAAGTATAAAAACAGAACATATCCATTTGGGCTCATCCATTTGAAATACTGAGGGGCTCAGTCAGTATAGGCACTGGCTAGATTGAGCCCTATTTTCTGGACTTTGCTGGTTCGAATCCAGAACACATAAACATTATCAGCCCTAGGCCTTACTGGTACCTACTAGTAGACCATGATAGTGATGGAGAGATAAAAGTCAGAAAGCTCATCATTGTATTATGTCATGCAGTGCTGTCCTGTGCTGTACAGGGAAGATATAGGGGGATTCAATTCCATTTAAACAAGATCTATACTGCCCCATCAGTAAGTGCATAAAAATTTGAAGGGAAAATCACTGAAAACCTTCCTTCCCAATAATGTGGGATCCCATGTATTTAAAATACCCTGTCAAAGTTATCTATAACTGGGAAATTATATATGTGTATTTGTAAAGTGGCAAAACAATTTGTTTGATATGCAACATTCTTTTCTTGTTATGCCAGCAAATACAACAATGTACAGCAACATGAAAAAGCATTTTTCCCCTGTCTGATTTTATGAATTTATTGCACATTTTTAACAGATTTACACAGTTTGGTGTTTCTTTCATTTGTTTAGTTTGCTTTCTCTTCGTCACAGTATATAAGAAGATCAGAGGAGCGTTTCCGGCACAGATCAAGTTCAGGAAATGCAGCCAGAGAGTACTAGTTCCTGACCACAACTCAACTGACTCCACCCTTCACAAATTAGTTTCTCTGTTCTTCCTAGTCATTGGTGCCTTCAACAAACACTCTGGTCTGAAACTAACACTAAAAATAGACAAGTCTGAAACTTAAACGGTACTCTCAGAGAACAGGTATATAATATGTTATTTATGAAAAGAGCCATGCTCAACCTAGGCCATTGTACCACAAATAAATACATAGAATCATGCATGGACTTTTATAGCAGATATACAACACTGACAACCACAACTGTGTTTAAGAAATTGATGTTGTATATGACGGTCAACTTCCTTTTCAGAATTATTGTACACTGTATATGATTCTGTTTTATGGCACAATTAGGTTCTGTGTAATTAGATTCAGAAAAGTTCCAAACATCGCTTCAATATGGCTACTGTGATATGTAACTAAATTCCTGTAAAGATGATATTCTTTGTTACAGAAGTTAACTTTAAATTTAACAAGCTAACCTTTCCTTCAATTGAAAAGCCAGTAAGGACAGTCTTTATTCTTTTCATATGTCAAATGGTGTCATTGTGAACATGGTCTGGAATTTAAATGATGTATTTATGAATGGGCTTTGCAGAAAGATAGCTCAGTGCTTTCCATGTGGTCGGACACTTTGTAGTTTTTAAAGTTTTTAGAAAGAAAGAAATCTCATGTTCAGCATAATTATCAAGTAATATTATTCAGTGGAGTGAAATAAATCTCGACCTGAATGATTAAAATAATAATAATAATTAAAAACCAAACAGTATTTAAAGGTAGGCGTTGTTTTCTCCTCTATCGTTCGGTTTTGAATATCGGACACATACGTGTAGATCGAAATATTATTAAGGACTGGACCATACATTCCAGGTTACACTATTTCACTCTCACATTCCTGTAAAAACATTCACAACTAGGTCAGCAGTGCATGGGGTGATTACAGCAGAAACGTTAAGAGCATCTCACTTTAAATTTAAAATATAACACTAGCAGTATCCATCTTTAGAATTTCCTGTGGAAATTCAATTGGCAAGAAAGCATTCAATTTGCAGCTCATCATACTGCTTCAGTTGTAAGAAAACTGACAAAAAAGTGAGCAAGATGAAAGTGAACTTTGCTGGGGATTTTCCCCTATATCACAGCAATCTCTAGGATGCAGTTCAAAAAGAGAAAAAATAACATAGCACATTTTTACCATGCTTTGTATAAATTTTTTACCATTTTTACCATGCTTTGTAACTGCGCTCCCTGCTCTTCACCTCCCCGATAGCCTATATATACTATGGCCCTGCAGATTTAGAGGTGACCACAGGCAAACCACTGTGGCCCAGTTGAAAATAGGAGATGCATTGCCTCAGCTCGTATCATCCAACAAAAAATTAATAAGTGTTTGCTTGTAGTGGTTGGTCAATTATGAAGCAATTATGAAATAAAAGGACATTTATTATCTGTGTTAATTCATTTAACATCAATCCTGTGTTCCCCCGGATGATTATTATTAATTGTAAAATGTATTACAGATTAAATGGCAACAATGATGGAGGAAGCAAAACAGCAAGCACATGGCAATAAGAAGTATAATCCTTCCCTAAACTGAAAAATTCTTTGTTTGACACTTCTCTTTCTTTTACTGTTTCAAGCTACCAAGAATACATGAAAACATACATCAAATGCTGCACATAAACTTTCAACCAACTGGGCGAGTTTCCAAAGAATGCAGAATGCTTTCCACGGATTGTTAAGACTAGGGACTGCAGCGGCCAGAATTTTCTGAGAGCCAAAAATGACGCACCACACCAGTGCTTTTATCTTTGCCATAGTTGTGCTTTTGAGGGTAGAGGAAGTTAACTATAGAACAATAAATCTAGCATAGAGGGCATTTTAATAGAGTCACGTAGTACCACAAATGCAAAGACTTGCACGATAGTAAAGACTGAGCAATAGTAATAGTAAAAAAGCAATAGTAAAAATAAAATAAATAAATAAGCACAGACACACACTTGCACAGACAAATTAAAATTCCAGGTTATGGAGTGTCTGAATGTCACTACGTCCCAAAATGCATTCCACCAAGTCAGACAAACTGCAACACATCGACAATTGCACACACCCGATTCAGGAACAGGAACCTACCTGGTCAGTCATTGAGAGCGTCATAGCCCTCGGCCTGAAACTCTGGTGAAACTTGGACATCACATCCACCATTGCAGTGCAGTTCCACAGAGAGCCATTGACCTGACCTGGACAGCAGCACTGAGTACAAGAGCTAACAGTGAACTAATAGTGAGGCACACTCTGACGCTTGTGGGAAAACACACGCTCACGAACACACACAATAAGTAGTGTCTGCGCTGTGACCAATTACAGTATCCGCTTGCATAAACAGAGAAAAGAGAACTGAGAGAGAGTGAGAAACAGAGAGAGAGAGAGAGAGAGAGAGAGAGAGAGAGAGAGAGAGAGAGAGAGAGAGAGAGAGAGAGAGAGAGAGAGAGAGCAGGGGACGGCGAAAAAAGACAGGTCATTTCAACTGCTTCCTGCCCATTCTTAAAAAGGAAGTGTCGGCATGGAAACAAATCTTGTATGGGAGTGAATGCCATTACCTAAATTGCAAATTAAAATGAATTGAGGAGGAGGCAGGGGCAGAAATAACTGAAAAAATAAACATCTCCCCTTTAATTTCCCAGGCGTGCAGAACTCAAATTAAACTTTTAATGGACAATTTTTTCACAAATCGATCATAGCTAACAGGTTCATTTATTTCTATTGGTAAACAATTTTTTCTAAAACTTTTTAACATGAAAGATGCAATGCTTTTTCAGCTTTTTAAAATAGATTATGCTGATCTTATTAAGTTCTTCCTGATCAAACAGTTAATTTAATACATAATCATACAATCCAATCATACAAAAACTCCAAGCAAGTTGTCCACAGAAGTGAAGATAGTTACTAACCAACGTTCTTTTATTAAATTGTAATACAAAATGTTGTCACAGCCACAGAGGGGAAAACTAATTAAAATTGAGCTCTTACAATCTATTGTAAACAAATTTCAGATCGAAATGCAGAAACAGGAAATTTCGGTGGTAGGGAGTCTTGAGCAACTGTTATTCACGTAGCTGCACAGCTAGCCCAGAGTGCAGTTTGTCAGCGGCTACAGCGATGCACACAAAACACATGCAAAGCGACATGGACAAACACACCCACACAAACGAGAAAGTGACATTTTGAAAGACACATCCCCGCAACCGTGCAGCTTTATCCCACTTCCCATTGTCAAAGGAGTCAGAAACCAGTAGTGCTTTACCTTTTTCAGATTACAGATGATTTCACTGATTACAAACGTGTGCAGAGGCAAAGAGTAAATAACTCGCATAGATATGATTATATATGCAGCTGATTGTTTTATAAATATAAGTCCAACCCATCTGCTTTGAAGTGACTGTCAGGTCCTTTAGCTGCTGATTTGCTGAAAAGAGGCAAGCTGAGTTCCTAGAGCAACACAAAGTCTACCTCTCTATTTTCTTGCCACCCAGCAAGAAACTTTCTTATTTATATTCCTTATATTCTTATATCGTTATCATATTTTAAACTACACAGCTTTTTGATTCATGGTGTCCTTAACCTTTCTGATCATAACTGTCATACGATAATGCTTGTGTCACACTATTATGGATTATAAAGGAAAAATGAACAAGAAATCCGCAAACACAAACTAACTCATTTATAATTGTCACAACTTTTTAATGACAGGAATACTGCTGCTTAGATTAGGTTACTTTTGTTGCTTTCTTATTTTGATGTTTATGCTTAGATTATAATGCGTAGATTTTTAGTAAGTTAAGCATGTTTATTCATGTTATCTCTTTGCAAGCATTAGTCCATATACCTGCTCCCAGTAAAGGTCACTAGGGCAAGATAGCTCAGTTGTGTATTGCACTTTAACCCCTAAAACTACAGCACTTTGGTACGTCGCTCTGGATAAGAGCGTCTGCTAAACGCCAAAAATGTAAATTGTGAAAATGTAACGTTATTCAGAAATGGAAGACATATTCACATGTAAATCATGCACTGCTATTTCTAGGGGATTTTTATTGCAAAATTGTCAGACAAAATATATGAATTTTCATCCCTAACAACTGCTTCTTGTTCTTGCCCTTTTAAAATAAATCTTGACTCTCAAAAAGTCAAACGTCATCTCAAAAGTTGACATAAAAAATATTTTAGAAACATTTCCTCACTGGAACATAATCGTCACCAACAGGATTCCTCTACAGAGTGAGGCCACAAGCTTCAATTTCTCACACAAAGGTGTTCATGATACAAATGCAAAAGGGATGCAAAAGGAATGTGTTGCTTAACACTTTCCGGTAGCTGCACTAAAAGGTGAAACTGAGGGGGCGACTGGCTGATGACTGGCTGGTGACTGGTTGGACTGGTTGGTTTTTGAAGCAGTCACCTGCTTAGTTGCATAACCAAAATTGTAATCATCTCTCAAACAATAACAGAGAAAATCGGGGGCCCAAATCAGACCATGGAGTGCATATTCAGGCCTTTGAATAGGCCACCTCCTGTTACATCATTCCTCATGGCCCAGAATCTCAAATTACCTCATGAGTTGCCAAGTTTCAGGATCCCTGCGTTTCCCATGAAAAAGTTCTTATAGTTTGCTTATCGGCACTATTCTCTGACCTCTTGGAAGATATGCAAGCATCAAGGAAAGACTGCATAATGTACATCTCAATAGTTTAAAGTTCAGATTTGTGTTTTTTTTTTTTTTTACTTTCCAGCTTTCCTCTGCTTAAATAATACGGATGCCCTCCGTAGTTTTTATATTACCATACGCTAAATGCATCACATTTAATAGTGAGTGACCAGTTAAGAGAAAAGTTAATAATGTAGCAAAGGTCTCTCCTTTCTAGATGCATTTTAATAAACAGTTGGCAGGACTTCCTGAAACAGTAACCAAATTGCAGAAACAAAAACAAAGCAAGCCTGAAAACGAAACTAAAAAGGTTTCCTGAAATTATTTTACTCAGCAAACAAACCAATCAATTTAAAAATCAATTTATGTTCCTCAAAGATTGATAACCCTAACTAGATATTATGAGCCCTTTTTATAAGCAACTTTATGCTCATCAAACCCTGAAACACAATATATTGATAAATTAACTATCAGTACAATGTGCCTAAAATCATTTTAAATTGATGTAACAGTTCTATAATATACTTCTTTGCTAAACTGAATATGTTCACTATAACCTCCAGAGCTGAGGGCATAATCCAAAATAGCCTGGACCCTCATGTAGCATGCCCAGGCTGAGTAGCATGAGACGGAAACACAGGGAGAGGGTGTTCACCTTTGGCACAACTAACGTAGCTCAGAACAGAATAATACAAAAACAAACAACATAAACACCATCTTACAAACAACATAAACAGTCTTTTAACTTTCAAATAATGGAATCTTCAGACTTAAATAATAACACACCCAAAACAACCAGCAACCACACTTTTCCAGTCTAACTTTCAGCTCTGATTGTTGGCACCCAAGTGTGATTACCATCAGTGGAACCACACTCAGGTGCGCAACAAGGTCCTATTAGAGGGTGTGGCCCTCCTTTGCTGTCCATCGTCCCCAACAGGGAATTTTCCCTGGGCTTGACGGTGAGGCTCCCAGCTGCATGCCACACCTCACCAGTCTGATGCGCTTCATAAAAACAACATAAACATAAAACATAAAAACATAGCATTATTTCATTCAATTGTAGCCCAGCCTGCTACTTTAAACTGAAAGGACAAATTTGCTGTGATTGAATAGAACAGCATGAATAGTCACTTCCAATGGTAACACACGGCCAGAACAAGCTGTGTAAATTGCTGCCATATTGTGTGGCAATTGTGTGGTTGGAATTAGGTAGCGAACACAGACACTAAAAGATTGCTCTTTTTACAGATCTGGCTGACGACGTGCGAACGAAACCCTGCAGGTACCCTCGAACTAGGAGGACAGTTCATGTGAATTATTCTTCGTTGTTTTATGCCCCGATCTGGGAAGAATTTTGGTTGCGTTTTTTTCTTCATTGTTGATACCCCGAACCGGGAAGTCTTTCTGTTTCGTTTTACCGGCATTGTTTTTTCGCTGAATAAAAAGCGCTCGTATTCTGAGCTAAAGAAAACATTTTGGTTCACATTCCTCTCTCCGTTGCATGCCCCATGGTTGTCACATTTGGTGGAGAATGCGGGCAATGTGACTCCATAACCTGCGCATGCATAAGGAGATGGTTCGCCCAGGACGGGTCATGGAAGCAGCACCCCAACTGTTAGCTCAAGCCCAAGCCCAGCAGGCCCAGGGGATGGCCGCTGTCCACAAACTTCTGATATCCATAAACAACCATCTACCCGACGTCGACGTCGACGTCACGGCCGCCCTTGGTATGCGACACCAAGCATACCATGGTAGACGATGTTGAGGCTTTCCTGGAGGTTTTGAAGCACACGGCAGAACGAGAGGGCCAGCCGACTGATCACTGGGTCCATCTGGCCCCTTTCCTGACTGGGCACGCCCAGCAAGCCTGCCACGACTTGGGGGGGGCCAAGGCAGCAGACTACCCCACGCTGAAGAAGGCCATCCTTGCGCAGTATGGGTATAACCTGGCCAACCGCGCCCAACGCTTCCACGCCTGGGACCACAGAACTACGGTAGGAGGTGGCATGGGCCCGTATGAAGTGGTCGCCCAGGTAGGGGAGGTGAACTACCAGGTACACATCAACCCGGGATGCTATCCACAACGAGGTAGGGAACATGTTGCACCTAGTCATCGAGGAGTCCTACAGTGCTTGGTCCAGCTCCGTGGTCCTAGTCCCCAAACCGGATGGCTCCTTCCATTTTTGAAACACCTTCCAGCAACTCAATGAGGTCTCCAGGTTCGACGCCTACCCCATGCCCAGGGTCGATGAGCTGATCAAGTGCCTGGGGCCAGGACGACCCCACCTAACTAACCCAAGGTAAAATCCTTCCTGGGGCTCGTAGGGTACTACAGAGGTTCATTCCCCACTTCGCAACCCTGGCATGCCCACTCAACGACCTGATGAGGAAGGTGCTCCCGGAACACGTTACCTGGACCGAGGCCCCAGAGGAGCCCTCTGTTCCGAGCCAGTACTGATAACCCCTGACTTTTCTAACCCTTTTGTCGTGCATTCAGACGCTTCGGAGGTCGGACTGGGGCCAGTCCTCTCCAGAAGTCCAGAACGGGGAGGAGCACCCGGTGTCCTTTATCAGCCAGAAGTACCTGCCGCACGAGAGGGCCTACTCCACCATGGAGAAGGAGGCCCTTGTCATCAAATGGGCCCTGGGGAAGCTGAAGTACTACCTTCTGTTCCCTCCCCGGCAAATGCAGACACAGCTGACACGCATCGGCTGATTGGGACGGGGAAAGAACAAAAGGCCACAAGGAAGAGAAAGGGTCGATGCAGTGGGAGCTACAAGTGGAATTAGGTAGCGAACGCCGACACTAAAAGACTGCTCTCTTTTACAGATCCGGCTGACGACGGGCGAACAAAACCCCGCGGGTTGTTTTATGCCCCGAACTGGGAAAATTTGGTTTTTACACCAAATTTGGTTTTATGTAACCCCCATTGCGAGACCTTTCTTGAAACTTAACAGGGATCTGTTTTGATGATGAGTATTCAAACATTCAAAAATAAATACATATTTATTTTCCTTTTTCACTGTATTCTTGCAGAACAAGAGTAAAAAACAATCCAGATTTACCTTTCTATATCATTGCTGGGAGAGAATGTAGGAACTTCCTAGATATACTGAAAAAGTGAACCTGTTTTGCTTTAAGCCATCGAGGTGGTGTCAAAAAGAAAGGAATTTAAGATTTAACCACCCCCCATGCTCACCAAGCTTTTGGAAAAGTGAAAAGCCTTTGATTTCAAGACTTTGTGAAACGGCTGAAGCTTTTGGTTTTTGATGATGTCAAAAAAATGTCACTGGTGTCAAAAAATACAATCCAAGCTGATCTTTACATACTTAAAATTCCCAGGTCACTTAAATATAAACATATTGGCTTGATTTTTGGTAATTTCTAATCGTCTTTTTATTTGTATTTATTCCTAACGTTCACAGTTACCCCAGAAGTTAATTGTTATAATTCAGTATGAGGCCGCAGTTGACTTCTTATTCAGCACCAGCTTCTTAGACCCCATTCACACATAACATTTATATACACTTACATCCGACCTGAACAGGAACCAAGCTGGTACAGTGCTGCTTGGTAACCACTGGCATTTTGACAAGTTGACTGTCAACCAGGCCATTCATTTTCATCCCAGCTTGGAGGTGAGAAGCTGAGGAACTTACTGAACTCATCACTGTGTAGCTTAAAAGCCAACCACCAATGAGAAGGGAATAATGGTGTCCATTTGTGTTGTGGATGAAAAGTCGTTGACATTTTTAAACGTTATTACATTTGCTTTAAATGCACAATCAAGTAGATTTCTCACAAGACGTAAATTGGTAGTCTCTAAGAGAAACTGGTCTCTTTTCTTTCTTTTTTTTTCTTTAACATTTAGATTTGATTTGACGAGACCTATGTGCGTTAGCATGATTAGTTTAATTATGTCAGGAATGTAAACATTGACATTTACAGTGATCAGAGTAACATTATACATGATATGTCAGTATGCTTACAAGTGCATATTGCACATTTCTATTTAAACTTCATAATACTGACCTAATCGGTTCCATAGCTCATTTGGAATTTTAGGAAAAACACTGAGACAAAAACGTACAGAAACAACACTTTTCCTGGGAAAGATTTGACCATTAAGGCCAGCCCAGGGTCTGTGCCTTGTTCACGCATACAGAAAGGCCTGATGAAACAACTTTAGACCACCTTAAAAGACTGGTCTAAATCTTCACCTGCGTTCACATATGTGATAAGGCGGCCATGGCCAGGCGTGAACAGGGAATTATTTTCTGGTTAAAAATTTTGAAAAAGATCTTGGGCCACTTATTTGTCAGTCACATCCCCTCTTCAGAATATGGTTATGGAACCAATTCAAAACTACATTTCCCAAAACCGTTTTATATACTACAAGAGAATAACTCTAAAAAAATTATTTTAACAAGGTATGAGGGAAGTAACCAATATTAAACTTTCATTAAACGTTATACAATGTTTTTTTGTTTTCTAAAAAACAAAAACAAATAGCGCCCCCCTGTGCCGTACCTTTGTTCAAGCGATAATGGACTGGTTTGCTGTTAGGTCTTAAAATGTTCAAAATTCTAATATATTGGGGTTTTTTTATTTTTGCTTGGCATGACTTGTTTTATATAACATCCGGTTGTCTTGCTGGCATGTTGTCAAATGAATAAAAGGTTAGGAAATTGTAAATTAAGGTAATCAAGTAACAAAAACCCAGCATCCTTATGTGTGTGTGTTTCCTGTCATGCCTTACATCACATATGACATCGTCATTGACACTGGCAATGACACCACTAAGCTTATGACAAATTCTCCTTGAAGACTGGCCATACAGTCAGAGAGAAAAATTGGGTGGGTGGTTCTCAGCCAATTGTGTGCTGATCTGCGCTCCCAGTTTTTGGCTACTTGTACTCATAGGGATCAGCACCTTTACCGACTGGGAGCCCATACAGATAAATGAAGTGTGAAGCAAATTGTTTAAAATAATTGTAGACAACACTGATCCTGGAGTACTTAAAGGCCTTTTCTTTGTTTTCCATCTGGAGCTTCTGCTATATTACTTAATTAGTTTAGGCTACATTAATATAGGTGGAGAGCTACTAATCATTTCACTATTTGTTGTGGCCTAGACAATTAGATTTGTGAGTGTTCAGAAATAGATTTACCTTACCATAGGTATCTGAATAGTAATGTACTCACCATGTAAGACGTGCTGATTCATACCAGCAATTAATCCATAACGTGTTAATTTACCTGTGCATGAGGAGGAAGGACAGGCGCTGGTACAGGATTCAGGGCGAGGACTGGAGACTGAAACGGAGTTGAACCAGGAATGGGGACTGGAGACTGAAATGGAGTTACACTAGGAGTGGGAACATGAGAGGGAGTCAAAACAGACAACGCAAGCAGATCTATTTCTGACATCTTTGAATTTGTTTTGTCCTGTATTTCTGGTATGGATTTGTAAATATTCTCAGAATCTGCAGACTCCCCTTCTGGATCCACTGGCTGTTCAGTGAGTTGTACAAATTCATGCAGTTCCTCATCTTTAATAACAGATGGTTCAATTGGCTTCACCTGGGTCGATGTTACTATTGAGCCTATTAGACTGAAGCTGGAAACCCGGGTTTCAGGAGAAAAGGGGTGCATGTCATCCAGTGGTAATCTGGAGCCCAACAAATTACTGGGAACTAAACTGTGCCTCTTCAGGTAATGTGAAATATCTTTAGAAAATGAAGATGGATTCATGCTGTCAACAGAGTGGGGCTTCAGAACTATTCCAGAATCTGTAAGCCCTACTTTTTTCAAGTTGTGGATGTCTTGAGGAATACCGAAAGTTGACATGCGCTTTTCAGCTTTATTGTCGTTCACTGATGTCCGGTACCTGGCGATCACTTGGTCAGGCATCTTTTCAACCAAATCCACTGGTCTTTTGTCGGTGGGAGGCTCTGGGTTCACCAGGCTGTTAGGCTGGATGCAATCCATTGGAGAGGAGAAATCTGGTTGTAGTTCCTTAACATATTTTGCGGGTATGTAGAAGGGTTTTGTGCACTCATCCTTGCAGACATGCCACCAGTGATCATTGGTTTTGGACAGGAGTATGTACCTTTCGTTGGGTTTGATGGATACAAGGCCTCCATCTCTGGCTTTATATTCGTACTCAAATTCCACCAGTACTAGTTTCTTGTTAGCAATGGCAGTCATCGCAGCTTCCAACACTGGGATCCTTTTGCAGCAAAATTATGATGGCTTAAGATTGGTCATCCTGGCCCTAGAAATAAATAGAAAATAGTTTGTTCTTGTATATGTTATGATCACTAATGGGATTTCCTTCAGTACAAAGGCATTTGTCTCCTTAATTAGATAAAAAATATATATATATATATATATATTGTTAAATGTAGACACAGGTAATATTGTGTTTGTGTACAGTATCCCTTTAGCATGATGATAATGATTTCTTAAGAATTATTGGCGCCCTGCGTAAATATGAACAAAAAGGCCTGTTTATCAGCTTGATCTTACACTCAAAATAAAATTATTCGAAGAACAAATAACAAAAACACGTGTCTCACTATTATTGGCACCCGTAGACATTTTATTTCGAAAATCATATAGATTTATAATCCGATTAAAATTTAACTTTTTAAAGTTCATCTGAATCTTTGGAACCTATTAAGTGGTCATCCTTTACTTCCTGTTTTGTTGGGGTAAGGTGACAAATAGACTACACTCACTTCCACATCCATCTACATATAAAAGGCCAGAGAACACACAAATTAAATGAAACAAGAAGTTGTTGACATTCACAAATCAGGCAGTGGCTTTAAAAAGATAGCAGCTTGCCTGAAAATGCCCATCTTTGGTTTTGTTTTTTTAAATAATATTTGCACAGAGGAGTTATTTGAAATTACCAGCCATTCTCCCTATTGCTCACATCTCCATGAGTCACACCCCTAACAGAAATACAGGCCTTCCCCACATGACAAAACATGAGACTGCCTGTAACTCCACCTCTCTCACTCAAACAGATAAATCAATTTCAAACTTGCATTGAACTAACTAGAGCAATCAAAGTTGTGCATTCACAGGTTAAAGCTCCCTTTCAGAAGCAGCTGCCGACTACTACAGCTTCCAATGAAAGAATTCGGAATCAAATGGAGACCATTCAGATGTTCCAGGGAGGTTGGGACTTGTCAAGCTGGTTGTCTGCCAACCTGGGAGGGGGATTTGTGCTACAGTGACCAAGGGAGTCTTGCTTTTTAATGTTTTTGGACTGTCTGCTCAACGTCTTCAATCAACTGTATCCAATGTTATGTACTCCTGTGACTCTGAACGCCCACCATCATTTGCACAAGAAGACTGACTGATCCATCTCTGATTTTTGTTTTTATTTTTTTGTAACTGTCAAAAGGAATTAAGCCTCTATTCATCAGAAAGAAATGTTCACACAAAATGATTTGTTGTCCTTTACAGGACAAAATTAATTTTTCAGTAATTTTCATTAGGGAAAGATAGCTCCGTTCTGTATTGCACTTTTCCTCCAGAATATTCTTCTACAATATCCATTTTACATTTAAATTTTAGTTATTGACCAGATGCTCTTATCCAGAGCAACGTACAACAGTGCTGTAGTTTTAGGGGTTAATGCTCTGTACTGGAGAAAAATAACACTAAGTTTCTTGAAGTGTTTTACTGCCCCTTTACTCTTTGTTAAGTCACCCTGTTCCCATGTGTTTAAAGACAACCCTTTCCAGAGGGGAGGGTGGAGGCCAGACCCTCTAGCAAATTACCCTTTGTTCCAGGCTGTTTACCCCCCTCAAATTAGATATCCCCTGCTATCACTACGTGGTAGCACCTTGCCTATTGTTCTGTAAACATCAAATGAAATCCATTTGTTCTGTATGTAAATTGTCGACCCACCCTGTTTGTTTATGATGCTGGCCCAAAAGGAAGTCATGTCTGCCTGTACGCCTCAGAGATGCTTCAGTAGACTTAGACACTCTGCTGTAACCATCTCTCCATTCCAGAATGTGTTGTATGTTTTGTGTGTTTGTGATAAATCCAGTATCAATCTGAAGCTTTCCTCCTAAACAGAGTGAAGACCTTTTTTTTCTTCAACAGTGTCTCTGAAGAAATCTTTCAATCAGTTCAGCTAGGCACAAATCATTCTCAAAAATGATTTTATCTCTTTAAACTGGTCAGACATCAGATCAAAAAATACCACAATAATCAGGGGCCCAGCATATGAAGAAAGTCCCAAACGACTTGGGACGAATTCCTCTTCGTCGCGACAAAGCGACCCCTATTTCATTGCACCCTCATAGATTCTCGGGTTGTCCTTTGTTTGAGCCACATCTACTACAGCTGAACTACCCTCCGCCATTTTGTACCATAATTTCCTTTGTCCACCATCTTGCACATGTGTTGTCCTCCATGTTGTTTGTAAACCCCCCATAAATTCTTTACATTTTTACCAGGTGGTTTGTGTTTATTTCATTTAAATATGAATCAGAATGTCCTCTGAGTATGGATGTATAGTACACACACTTTTATTTTTTTTATTTTAATTAATCTTACATTAATTTGACATGTTTTTTAATGTTTCGAATTTCAATAGCTCTCTGGTCATGTGACCTACAACCCTCAAAGTACGTTCAGAATATCTACTGACTGGCCTTCTATATCGTACACCCTTTTATTTGACCATATTTGATAATCTCATGTGATCAATCTCATTGAAAATTTTATGTGAATGTTTCAATCATTTGAATTTCAATAGCTCCTTGGTCATGTGACCTACTGACCTCAAATAAGGTTCAGAATGTCCACCGACGACCCTAATATATTGCTCTCCCTTTTGTTTACATAATTTCATCTCATGCAATCTGATCCAGAGCTTCGGTAGGCCTTTTTAAATATGTCCAGGTTTTTTCAATTGACTAAACCTAACTAATTACATACGTTTTAATTTATATAAAGACGTTTTCACATTTTGCAATGTTGTTAAAGACAGGTTAGTCCGACAGTCAAACAGACAAACATTTTAGGATATATTTGCGAGTCGGCTAATTAAAAACCACTTGGGTGCGTGTGTGGATTAAAATAGCCAGATTTTTAAAGGCGCAGCAGGGTGCAACAATCCGCCCCTCACAAAACCACCTATTCATATCAAATTTCTATTATTATTATAATTGATTTATTTTCAACATAAAATGAACCTGGACATTCAATTAATTACAATGTCTTCTTTGCAATAAGGGCTGTTAAAGGCAAACTGGACTACTGAGGAATACGGCAGGGTGATTGCAAAAATGACTAACAACTAATGACACAGTACCATGCTGGTGTATAAACCAACTAAGAAGCAAAGTTACACATATTAAAAACAAAAAACAAAAAAAACCACGATGACCAGTGTATAAACAAATATAAGGTGCAGTGATCTTGTACAGAGGGTTGATGGCAAAGTTGGCAGACATAAAAAGCATCAAGGCCTTCAGGAGCACCCTTACCTGCAGTTCTAGAAATGGCATTGCCATAATCAAACATGAGAAGTATTGTCATTTGGGTTACTTGTCAGGGGGAGAAAGGGAGGACCGTTTTATTTATGAATGTATATAAGCAATGCACTGCTTTGCTTATCCAATGGATTTTGCTCATTGTCAGATGAGTAAACCAAACACTTTTGGCCCAGTGAAGGCAGCCTCAAGTAACTGTGGCCCACAGAGTAAAATATTAAACAGGCTGTCATAAGCTAATTGTACAGTTTATACTCTTTTACAGGCCACCCTCAGTGCAAATGAGTCCGTTCTATCAGGACCAAAACCAGCCGCCAAGTTCTTCTCCTGTGCTTTGACCTTTGATGAAAAAAGTGATGACTCTACTGTCACTACAACAGCATCCCCCTCCAGTGTCCATATCTCACAGCTGACTTCAGATTTTCCATTGCACCGATAGCTGTAGAATTTCTTAATCAACATTCATAAAGCTGTTTTTGTCTTTGCTCATGATGATGTTTTATGTTGCAAAGTACATTTAAACACAACAAGTTAGTAGTTTGCGTAAATGTAAATTTAGGCTTTTCGACTTCAAATTACTTACCAGAATCATACAGAAAGCTTAGTCATTGATATTTCAACGGAGTAAGGACAACATGCTTATAGACCTACAAACTACATTGAAGCTTCAGACTATATAGTTTCTGTGGGCCACTGATGGTCTCCAGTCTGAATGGGTAAAAGCTGGTTCAAGATTGGATTTATTGTAAGATATGCAAGCATATTTTGGAAGAATATTCATAATAGAAGAACCTATGTTGCTTTGTTGGTTGACATTGCAATTTTTCTAACCAGATCAGAGATACTTGGATGGAGAATAAATACTCCAACTGTTTCTCCATTTCAGAATGTTGTGAAATTGTCTATTTTTGTGTGATTGTACAAGCATCTCAGACTTTTGTCAGTGAAAGGGGTGGCTGTATAGCCAAAGAGCAAAGAAAGACAGGGTGTATCAGCAAATTTACATACAGAATAAAATGATCGACTATTTAAATAGACAGACTATTTACATGGTGGTGCTTTCAGCAATAGCAACCGTCATCTCTCTGGCGGCTGTTTCTAGCTGACTGAAGCTGAAGATAAGATGAAATTAGATGAGATGAAAATTGAACAAAAAAGTGCCCAATGTGTAGTCACACTGAATGCACTTAATTTAAATAGTGTTAGGGTAAAATTGAAAATGTCCTTTTCATCAGTAAATATTCTGAGTCCGAGTTTTTGATGAAAGAGTTTGCAATTTTTCCAACATTATGACACTTATTTGGAGTCTGTAAGTGGTTTGAAAGCTGTTGAGGTTTGAAAGCCTGAATATCCAACCTGAAACTGTCTTTACCGCGGTTGCATTGAGCCTATGGGAAACACGGAAATGAAATAAAAAAAAGGTTGTTTGCTTTATGGTGTTGCGTGTCTTATTTTAATACTAGGTGTCAGGTAAATTATCACTCATTAGTTTTTTTTTTCTTTTCCGTATACTAACAACATGGTCGATTTCGTTGGTGATTCAACAATAATATTTTTCAATCCCGTACGTTTTTAGATATAACCTTTAGACCGTTATAAGACTATCAAATGTCGTATATATGTTGCTCTTTTTATTAAAAATGTTTGTGTTACAGTTAACATTATTGCCTATATTCTCATGAAAAAAATAATAGATGGTATTTTTTCAACCAGTAGAATCAGGCAATGTAAATGTTCCATTTCCTGAACTATTTAAACAGATTTTTGACGACTCGCGCATGCAGACAGCACAGCCATGAGCGATTCGTGGCTGGCCGAACTGACTGAAAGAACGATTCTTCCGTTTCAACAAATCTTTCTGATTTCTGAATCTGAATCTAGTTCAGAGAATCACTCATTTGGGGCTGTTACGTTAACTTGGTCAGACACTCTGGTAAGGCGTGCACTTTGCGCCTATTAGTCTGTTTAGTCTTCATACGCACCACTCAAATCAAGTAGAAGTTGCTGAAGAGAACTTTATTGCGGTGAATTGAAGAGGAGAGTCCACCAGCCAGGACCAAGGACTCAGAAGGATCTGGAGACTTTCTGTATAGAGGAATGTTCTCAAGTCACTTTCTATGTGTTCTAATTGCTCATCAAACATTATAGGAGACTCCTCGGTGCTGTTATCTTCACAAAGTACAGTGTGCACAAAGCAGGGGTGAGAATAATTGTGACACGCATGTTTTTGATAAAAAATAATAATTTCATGACATTTAGATAAATAGATAAACTATAAATATAAATTCTGTCATAACCTACACATTACTAGTAAGAATTAAGTTTTGGTTCAGAGCATTGACAAAAACAAATTTTCATAAAATGATCATTAAAGATAAATACTGTTAATCCATATATTTACTGACTAGTAATCACTATTTATAGCAACATTTATAGCAACAATAACCTATTTAATAACATTCCCAATCCACAATTACATTACTGAACACATCAAAATGTATAAATACTTATAAATAACCATAATACGAACAATTAAAAAGCACAGGCATAGCCACAGAGCCTTCAAATGACAGTGCAAGCCTTTTGTGCTGTACCTGTATTTCCCATGTTTTCATGCACAACCATTTTACCATGGTAATATCCCCAAACTTAATCTGCCATGCCTGCCCCATATGTAGGACCTTCCTTTACTTTTTGCTGGTGTCTTTTGATCTTTTAAGCAGCATCCGAGGACGTTTTCTTATGCTTTGCACCAGCAGTAACAGCATCAGCTTTTGCAATTATTTGATCATACTCATCTCTCATTGCATAAATTGTGATGACTGTGCACTCAAGACACAACCTCGCCATCACAACTGACATGGCAAAGGTACCCACATTGAAAGTGGTAATAGCCATACGGGCTGCAGGCTCCACCCTGGGTTTTCTTACAAAGACAGTTTTGGGACACCAGGACCAGATCATTGAATTGATATACTTGTTTGCACTTTGGGTGCCCCCATGTTGCATTCTCTGCAGCAGGCTATCATTTGACATTCTGTGGTAGATTGGCATCAGTCAACATCACGGTCCAGAAAAGGTCCCCGGTTGCTCTTTGGGACAACCTATAATTCCATCATTGTGCTCTCCTGCACCAGCACCAGAAGTGTAGAATTTCATCAGATGACATGGAGTGTACCCGGTCAGCCCATATCACAGTTTTCTGCTCAAGAGACCCGATTCTCAAGCAATGCCTCCCTGTAGTAATTCTGCAAGCTTTTGCATTTTGCAGCAGTGAGGCAGTGAGGTGAAGCCTCATTCTGCCACATGCCATCAAAAGACACACTGATGTTAATTACACCATGTAATGACTCCAATTCTCACTCTATCTCTGCAAAGTAACACCATTAGATATTAATTATATTCTGGGACTAGCTAATTGAAAACGTCTTGATTTAGCATCTTTTACGCAGTTTGTCCCATCTTTTCTAACGATTTCAAATACGCTACTAATCCGGAAGTGCACATAACGTGTTGCCTTTTCACATATCATATTCTCTTCTGCCTTCATTAGCCAATGAGATTACGGAAAGCATTATCGGTTTCTTCACCAATCGACTACAAAGGAAATAACCATATATGGAAGCTACAGGGATAAAAAAGTTTTTTTTGAACGTTGAGGAGCCAATCTCGGTCAAAACTTCTAACATGTTATTGTTGGGATACATTTGTGGACATGAGTAGTCAAAATATAGTTAAATAAACACATATGTGTGTAGTTTGTCTTTTTTATTTTATTTTTAATTATATCAGCAATAAAACAGTAAACAAGTTCTACTTCAGTCCTGAAGAAGTGTTCTTTAAGACTGACTAGATAGTAAACTGATCGAAACTCTAAATAGTGAAAAATATTACGACAAGCGTACGATATTTCTGCCTCACTGAGGAAGTGGTTTTTGGTTCTTTTTGTTGTTGACCAGTATTTTCCTCAGTATATTGTATCGACCGGAGGATGCTCTCGCTCTGTTGTGGGCCGATCGCTTTTATTAGTTAACGCAAAGGCTCACTTACGTTCGTGTTTGTTAATTATGATTTAATTGTTGTTTTGTTAATGCTGTGTTGGTTAATTGGTATGGTTGTGGTTTTAGTGATTCTGTGGTCCCAAAATAGTGTTAAATGTTACTTAGATATGTGTTACGTGATAATGTGATATGTGTATTGTGTAATGACGTCCTGTTCATTTTCTGTTCATAGTGTGGAATACTAAAAGCAGAGTGTGATGAACGGAGATCTCGCGTCCTTGTGATTTTACCCGCGAAGCTCGCCACAATATTAATAACTTGTAATAAATCTAAATCTAGAAAACGGTGGCAACTGATAGGTGGAGGCCATAGTGGGCCAAGTGTTACATATAGATGTATCTAAGTTCAAATATGACCTTGGGTGAATATTTGAATAAAGTCCATCAAGGACTGATTTCTGACAAATTGAATTAAAAAGGATAAATAAGTTCAGGGTTCTTAATCACTCATAGATCGAAACCAAATCCAGTGAAGTTACTTTTGTTTGTGTTCATAGCTAAACAACAGGTTATCAGCATTATGAGTAATTATGCTAAAAGTTGAATATATTGGTTGGGATATTGTGGGTTTACCCTTCAACAGTGTTCTTTACCTAATGTGCAGCCAGTAAAACTGAAACTCAGCTGTTCCGAAATTGTGTTTGTTAAGGAAAAACTAAATGTGTTGACAGTCTATCTCCACATATATTGGCTTTTACTGGGCATCCACATAATGGATGCTCTAATGACATTATAATTAGCCCCACCATTGATTTACAACTTGGTTGTGGTTGTTTTGGCTCTGAGCTGTGTGAAGCTCATGTTTCTGTGTGGACTCGAAAACAGGGACAGGAAGTGAGTGGCGTTTGCAGTCATACACCCAAAAAAACCATAAACCAGAGGGTATGAATACTCTCAAAAAGACGCTCATGCAACAGGAAGTTTCCATCATTCTGAAGTGGGCACTAATCCTATGTTACCCAGTAATCTCAGTTCTCCATATATGGCCGTATTAGACCAATATGTGATTAAACAATTTGTTGGCTAAAAAGTTTTACTCAAATCAAATTAAATGTAAGATGGGAATTCATAACTTAACAATGCAATTTCTTCTCCTTAGAGTCCAAGCAAAATCATTATGAGGCACCGGATTTTTAATTTGCTTGTACTAACTACACCTGTTCAGCCATTAAAATAAAACAAAAATGCATAGAAAACAAATTATGAACATTTAAATTGGTAATGTTACTCCTAATGAAAGATATAATCTAGAATGTATTATATAATGTAGCATGTATAGTATTTTTATATAATATAAACCCAGGCAGTCATCCTTCATGTTATTAAAAATATCAAGTCATGCTGTGCATTTGCCAGGCTTTCATGCTAATATGTTAAACACTGAGACCAAAAATACAAACTGACAGACTTTTAGCTCTGGTATAACCTGAAGGTTGAGGTGTACATTGGCAACTTACTGTTGACAAATTACTTTTTTATCATCAAAGTTCATAAGGAGGGAGGGATTTGAGCACCTGTGCCAATTATTCCGTTGCAATGCTACAAAAAGGGAGATAACAACCAAGGCTGTTATCAACCTGTTTTTGTCCCAACATGCCAGCCACCTTTATTGTATATAATGGTATGTGTCTGTAGGACATGCCAGTCTGACATCCCTTAACACACGTTGCAGTGATAGAGACTAGGGCCTCGCTACAAAGTGTGCCTGTTGAAAGCTGCAGGAACTGCCTGACTGATCCAAAGGAAGAGGTCGAGCAAATCTGTTTACTCATTTTGCGGCTCACGTTAATAGTTTTTAGAGGGTTACGACGCAAGCAGATAGAGTTCTTTCTAAATTGTATTTTTTTACTCAATACTGCCAAATGAGTCCACTGCTTCTCTTGCAAACCACTTTGGCAACCTTTTTCATTTGTTGGTATATAATTATGATGTGATAACGTTATAAAGGCTTATGGCATAGCTCAGTCAAGTTTAAATCAGTTTTAGTCGGAAGCAATGCAGTTTGGTATCCACAAGGACTACTCTTGCTGAGACGGCTCATGTCTAAAGACAATGGAACAAGGCCATGCTTGCCCTCACCCTGTTTCAATACAGAATCGTCTTTTTAAATATATATGTTATCCGATTGACAAACTGTTTCAAACTGCTGTTCTTTCTCTCTCAGGCTTAGTGCTGAAGGACAAAGCAGTACTGTAAATAAGTTCGCAAGTAAAAGTTTTGTGTAAATGGCTGTAAATCTATCATAACTTCCTACTTAGCAGGCACCTGCATGCTGGACTAAAAACCACACAAACCAGAGTTTTTTCTCTCTGGGAAATTTGGCACTCTTGTAAATGTTACACCATGCGCTTTTGAATTAAATTCAGTTAATTTTAATTTAAATTTTAATGTAAAAACAGGCACCTGCACACATTAAATATAATGCTGTTTCTTAACTGAAGGAAGAAAGAAAGACAGAGGGAGATCGTAGAGAATATTTATGTGACAGAGGTAGTACTCTGGGTCTAGGTTACCCTGAGAAATAATGAGGCAAACTGCCTTGATGGTGTTTAACATATGCCATGGGTTCAAGAAAACCACACTTTTTAGTTGATTGTAAGCTTTTTAAATCATTTTTGGAACTACTCATTTCCAACTGTACGAAAAAAAATCTCTTAAATGTAGTCCTGAACATTTTCAATTATCGAGAGAGCAGAAGTATAGGACAAACAGTGTACATGGCTAGTCCACATTTTAAATGATCTGACCCAGATGTGAATGGTACAGTACCTTAAGTAAAAGGACAGCAGAATCATCCCAGCATATATTTTCTCAGTCTGCGTCACTCTCCAGATTTCAGCCACAGGTCATTTTGTCTCCAGTGCGGTGCCCATTCTCTTAACTAGTTCCACTTATCTGTCTTATTTCACAATTGTTTTCCTTTACGTTTCTCCACATGGAGCTCAAAAATTCCAGTTTTGGTCTGCAGAGCCCTGAGTCGGTGTGTGTGTGTGAGTGTGTGTGTGTGTGTGTGTGAGAGTGCCTTTGTGCACGAATGTTTTGTGTGCATATGAGTTTCAAATTGTCGCCGCTCATTTCCTGTTCCATTGGGTAGAGAACAGCTACACAGAACTGTAAAGCAGAAGAACAGGAAGAAAGTCATAGCACTGAGGGAATGGAAAGTAAGTTTTCTGTTTGGGTCACTAAAAATGTTTTTTAAGCTTAAAAGTTAGTTCTCTAAAGCAATGTGCAATAATTTTTAGATTAATGATAAAATTGGGTTTGAGGTGATGCATATTATTCTAAAACATACTGATGACATGCCCCTCCACAATAATATTGCTTTCAATATTGTCAGATTAATGAGTTTTGACAATATTTATTTTATTACACTGTTGACAACCACAATCTCACTCATGCAGTTGGTCCATTTATGTTAACTTATTCCCTGTAGTACAAACCCCTGAACTTGGTGAGTATGTGGCTTGAACGTGAGAACATTACAAAAATCTGACAAGAAAACCTTCAAGAAAACATCAAGTAAATAAAATCCCTTCCCATTCAGTAGAAAACAAAGCAAGGCCATTTGCCATCTTATTAAGCTACATCAGCTGTTTCGTCAGCTGAACAATACAGAAAACAGTTCCCAACATCTAGGCACACTTGACCTGTTCTGTTAGTGCTAACTGACCCCAATCATGGTGCATATGACACTGAGGCACTTGGCTAGGATATTTTATAAAGCAGTTGTAGCAAAATAGTATCTGTCGCTAAGGGGAAAATCCTGAATCTATATATAGCCCCAAGCAATTGATTCACACCCTTTTTGGATTCCATTTTTCCTTGGTCTTGCAAAAAACAATTTCCTCTTATTCTTTGGAAGCTGAAACCCATGGGCTGGGCTTAGGAAACACTGAGTGCAACAGGGAATCTTCCTTTTTATCTAGCGATGACACTTTAAAGCTGTAGAAAATAACCCCCAAAAACAATGAAAAAACAACAACTTTGTTATTATTTGTTCATGTTACTTCTAAAAAAGACAATGCGAAAAAAAAGTATACACATTCAAGGGTTTACAAAAAACCCTGTAATCGGTAAGACTTAGTAATAAAAGGGTGCAGAGGTTATCTAAATATGGACAGCTAATTATTAAATCAAAACTTGGCTTTCTATTGACCAAGTGGTAATACTTTTTAACTCCTTTTATTCTCCACAGATGTTCTCTATGGAAGGAGAACATGTCATTTCAGTGATAAGTACCATTCTGATCTCACATTCTTACCAAAACTTACCTCAGCCTAAACACATTTGATGTGGAATTTCAACAGAAGAGCTTTCTGTGATCGTGCGAACTGCCTAGCTCAGCTGAAGACACCCTGAGAGAGTGAGTGAGTGAGTGAGTGAGTGTGAATTCACGGGTGCACAACCACATTAGCCACTTTAAGCCAAGGGAGTAAAAGAGGTAAAAAAACAAAACAAAATGAGGTTAAAATTAGGTGATGTTATGTGTGTAAAGGGTTTTCATGGCATACATTATCCTGCTGAGTAGAGCTAAATCTATTTGTATACTCTTACTACTAAATTTAAAACTACCATTTTCAAAATTTTGCTATCATTATTTTCATAAAGGCTGTGGTTCCTGTGATTGCTTGATTAACATAGCCATTTAGTTACTGAAGACTCTAATGGGAGGCTGAGTAACAAAAAGCATACATATGACTTCAAGATGACAAGGTGTACAAAAAGAACAATAAAACAAGATCCAGGGATTTTCAGGCCTTGGCTAGGTCAGTATTCAAACTCCATAATCAGAAAGGCACTGGGAAAAAATGGGATTCATGGCAGTACCACTGCTCACTAAGGAGAACGCAGATGCTTGTCGTGTTTGCCAAAACCTGGAAGAACCTCAACAAAATTTCATGGACAGAGGAGTTAAAATTGAAGGAAATGTAAATTTTGTTCTGCATCAGAGAATTCAACAGGACAATTTCAGGCCATCTGAGCTGAAGCACAGTTGGGTCATGCAGCAATACAGTGACCAACCTACAACAGAATAGTTTAAATTGTAAATATATTCAGAACACATTTCTGAATATTTGGCTCGTGTTCAACTAATCAGGATAGCAGAATGTTTTCTTTATTTCAGTTTCCAAGTTGAATTATTTTAACCTTTTGTCAAATAAGGTTGACCCTGTGGCATTATAACAGCAGTATGCTTTCAGGCCACTTGCTGATAGTTAAACTTAACTTGACTCCTCTAGCCAGCCTGTGAAATGTGGTGAGCTGGTGGCCAGATGCACAAAGAAATGATCTAGGCGTATCCATTTCTGGTTCGGTATTTCAGGATCCGAGCAGTGCAGTAGGTTAATAAAAAGCTAATTTTCCTCTGAACCAGGCAGCTGCACGTCTGTTCTGTTTTGCTGACTGCCTCGCTTCCAAACTGGGGAAGAATCAAACATCCTTGCTGAGGCTGAGACCCCAAGCAAAGATGACAGCAAAACCTAAAATACTGCTGGCCAATGGTGTCGACCTGTATGAGTTGATGCAAATAGAACAATTCTGAATAACACATGGGAAATTCTCACGTGATGAAAGGACTTCAAAAAGTTGCTGTTGTATAAGACGTTTTTGTTTTTTGTACCCCCCCCCCAAATCCAATACAGGATGATTCACTTTTAAATAAGAGCGAATTGTAAGATGTTGTGTCTGACTTGATTTAGGAAATGATAGACTGCGGATAAGAGAGCCTGATTGCAATAACATCCAACTTCTGCTTTCATAGGGAGCAGGTCTGTTCCTCTTTTGCTGTTTCTCTGTGAGACTTTGCCGCTTCTAAAAGAGACATGCGGTTCCTGACAGGCTGCTCTCAGCAGCACTGCAATGGACCAGGAGATACACAATAGCAGATAAATGAACTGTGTATTTGGTTCTGAGGTTCTGGGTACATTTGGGTTTTTTTATGGGGGGGGTACATAGTACTCAGCGTTTTAATTTTAACAGCTGTGATTAATGCTTAGACTGCAAGACAGACCAAATTAGTTCGGTAAACCAGGATCAAAACTCCAGTCCTTGTGGGCTGCAGGGTCTGAGGGGGAGCTCAGAAACTAGCAGCCCCTGTGGCCCCCAGCTGATTAAAACAACACAAAAACAGTAGTTGATGATAAATCTCATGATTTAATTGTATAAAAGTCTTCCGTAAACTGCAATCAGATCTGGACAAAGAAAATAGTTGGGTGACACCTTTTCCGAAGGGCAGCAACAGTACAAAGCTCCATCACTCAAATTTCCTTTTTTCCCAGTCTGCTAACAGACAAACTACCCTAGCTACCTACCTTTTACAGCTATAGCCAGGCACCCTATCACAAAAGATATAATCCTGAAGAACAGTACAAACTGAAACCCAAAGATCCATGCTGGAGCAGGGTACCAAAGCGTGACCCATATTGGGCATTAACAAGTTAGTATTATTTAAAAATCTAGAGGGAAAAAAAACAATTTGTAAACAATTAAAAAATCCCTAAAAAGTTAAGATTTCCTGATTTATAGCTAAAACCAAACATCATCATATACTTTTTTTTTTATAGATTTATACATTTAAATGTCTAACTTTTATCAATTTTGCAGAAAAATCACTATTAACCCTTCGTAATTATACAACAGATCAGTCTTTGGTGCCTTTTTTAAAGGATGTAACAGCACACTTAACCCTTCCAGGCAGCAGCAGGATAATTGCAAACCATTCCACACGTTAACCAGTGGAATGTTTTTGCTATATTACATCTGACTTTTTAGTTCTGTCCTCAATATTGCTTCAGCACAAATCACAAAATTTGGTGATCCTGGGAACTGAACACAAACAGTTTTCTTATCTTGAACTCAGTCTTTCAGATCAAGAACTTTGCTGAATGACTGAATAAATAAAAAATAAAAAAATGTTTGAAAAACTAGGCAGCTTGGCTTGAAATCCTTTTAATTTCTAAAAGGTACTGACTTGTCAAAGACGCAAAGTGATAAAAGAAAAACAAATGCAGTGCCCATACAGGTCTAACTTTATAAGGAACAGGCAGAATAGCTACAGATAAGAGACAAGTTGATATGATTTGCCCTGACCAAGCCACCTTGTTCTTGGTTAAAAGCCATCAGAAGGTGCTTTTTGTGAATGTAGTTATGCCAGAGCTACAAAGAGGCTGCAAGACATGGTCACTAGTAGACATTCAATGTTTTCTGAATTTGCATCATCACTAAAAAAGTGTGGGGACTTCGAATAAGTTTGAAGGTCATCAAGCAAATGCTTACCAGCCACTGCTGGCATTTGTCGTTTCTGAACAATGTATAACTGGAACATTTACCACCAAACATCTACACACATACACCTAATGTGCTTTGACAAAACTCCTAAAGAACAAACAGAAGGCTCTGTTTCTTGGCACAATTTGAAAGACATTGCATGCTGAACGGCACAACAATGAATATACATTACATAAAGTGGCAAAGTTAAAACAATATATAAAGGCACAATCTATCGAAAATAGGTTCATTAGTTTATAGGTGAATAGATTTAAGTGCTGATTTTATTAATGGTTAATTTAAATGTGCCCACTTTTCAAGGAAACCTGGTGACCATTCCTGAAAATAAAGTGACAGTCTTGTAAACAAGTCTTTAATAAAACACAACGCTCTGTACAATATCCGCAAAATCTGCAAGCAAGTACTAATTATATAAATATATATATATATATGTATAAAATGTTAAAATGGAAAAGGAAGATCATTGGAATCCTTCACAAAATATCCTTGAAACACGTTTCTGGCCAGGAATAGCAATCCTAGTCCAAAGACACATTAAGGTAACCCTGAAAGATGAATTCAGTGGACTTTGAGAAACCTCACTACCTCCATGGGCTCTGCTACATTTAAGTAATTGGAGTTAAACATCTCGTCTGTATTTATAATAGGAATTGCATAACATTCATGTGTTGAGTTGAATGAGGATAACTGCCATCTGCTATTACGTGTAATAGTTAATAGCATGAACAGTGTCTAGCGGTTTAAGACCTCCATTCAGGTGTAGAAAATCTTTGACAGCAATGCCATTACCTTTCAAGTATTAAAGGGAAACGTTGACATAAATGCTTTCCCTTGCCTCACCAATCAGACTTAGAGAAGAGTCGATGGAGGTCCTGCACTTGTTATATTCCTATAGAAGAGAAGCTTTCTTCACTAATCGGTTTGTTCATGATTTGTGTAAATCAGAGGCTCCCAACTCCAGGAAGAACTTCCACTTCTGGCAGGGTCCTTTTGGGCGTGGTGCATATGGAAGATGATGGCACTTATGGAGGCTGGTTCACTGAGAGAAAATTACCAGCTAAGAGTGGCGGCATGTCACTTTCCCATGTCAGTCCTGGAGCTCCCGCTCCAGGTACTTCTGCAGCCGCAAGCAGCGAGGGCAGGTGATCGCCTGTGCTTTGCAGGCTGAGTGGAACACCGTCTTGCACACGTTACACCTGGAGATGGTGGGGAAGAAATGGGAGAAGAGAATGGCTAGTGGGTAAATTAGGATCCAAGAAAGGGAAGAATGTAGTCATGGTTTTTTATTTCAATACACCACTTAAGAGCCCAGCTAAAATGATTGGTTGCGGTGTAGATAGTGTGACATTCCTTCATCTGCTTAATTTTTAAAGGTAAAGCCATCTGGGATAGTGACTACTCAAATACAGTTTAACGTAAACCCCCTAACTATATCTGCATGTTTATAGCCACCTTGAGCTTGCATTATGAATTTATCAAGCTACCAGACACACTGGACTCACTGAAGCTGGCATTTTGATGCATGAATAGAATAACCGAGCAAAGCATACCTGGAGGTGGTCGCAAATTCGAAGGGAAAGATGATCTCGTTGGAATTACAGATCTGGCAGATGAAGCCCCTCTGAGTACAGAGATCGCATTGGTAGACGTGACTGGAAGCAAACTGGATCAGGGATTGCAGGAAGGCCTCGTACTGTCCATCTGCTATCTAGGTACAGAACACATGAAGAATGTAGAATATCATAACATTGCTTGTGCGCTACATATTTATTGTCACCATATTTTTCAATTTTGAAAAAAACATTAACACAATTTATTTTTCTGATAAAAACAGCTGTTTTGAGAACTATTTTCAATAAGAAAACCTCTGCAGCACACACAATCTTCCATCAAAATGCTAATCATAAAGTAATTACCAATATTAATGCCAGTCGTTACTATAATAGATCATATAAAACAGAACCGGGCATTGTGTAATGCAATTTAAAATAAAAATGAAAAAGCAAGCCATAGTTTAGTGTTTGATAGAAGCCCTCGCCCACAGTGCCCTATGCTAATGTATTAAAACTTAATACATTGCATGCGCCACTGGTTTTAAATACATTTGTAAGTTTCGCTGCCCGAGATAAAGAATAAATTATACGGAAGTCGGATAGGGAAAACTGAGCTCAGTCCAGAATTTGATATTACTAGCAAAATGCACAACCTCAAGTTTTTGAGCAGGACCTTCTGATTATTTGTAGCTACTACAATAGTTTAATTATATATAGATTATGGACACATCCCACATACTTAAGGGTGAAGAACGTTAATTTAATGTTACTGAGCACAAATTCTCTATACTATATTATTGCATATCATCAATAGGTGGCAGTTTGACATTTAGCTGTGATACATAGTACTTTATTTATAAAAAAATTTAAACTTAGACAACAGCCAGCATTATTGTCCTCCACAAGAGAACGCAAGAGCAAGATTCTAAGTCTAAATCTAAGTTTGATATCTGAGAGCCTGTAAATCTACAGAGCATTTCATTTGAGGTTTTTGTTTTAAATTGACCCCGTTTCGGTGCGTTGGCCTAACATAGTCTTGTCCAGTTTTGCCACAAAGACCATTGCGTCCCTCTGCAATCTAGTACGGAATTGAGCAGCTTCGGAGCCTTCATAAGATGAACGTATAGGCAGATGTCTCACACTATTCTCTGTTGGCTATGTAGGGCAAAGAGACTTTTTCTAAGTCTTCATTTGAATAAAAAAAGCAAACAATTGCTTTTGGCTCACTTCATGTTTTTATTAATTTATCTAAATTAGCTACTTCAGTCTAGGCACACTCAAAACACATAACATTGGTTAGCAGGCTGATCTATTTACATTCTATTCTGATGACTTACATTCTATCATAAGATTCAATATATGAAGACAATATTAAATTTGTTTTTTAAATTCTGTTAACCAATTTTACTGTAACAATGCTAGATCTTCATAACAATTTGAGGGAAGATAACCAATTGTAAACTTTGATGCTTGACCTTCTCCATTAGAGTACCTATATCAGAGAGAAAAGTGAAGTCACCAATTAAATTGCTACCTGTCGTAAATCTTCCACGCTGTACAGGTGGCAGGACTCCAGGAGGTAATTCCTCTGCTCAAGTCTGGAGAGACAATAGAGCTATAAAAGTACTTCACAGAACCCAAAGGCAACTTTATATTATGGGAAACTCAGACATACAAACCTGCAACCAGTGTACACAAGTGTATGCAATTTGCAAACAATGTCATTTAGATTTGGAAAATGGCTGTGCTCAGGTGAGTAATTTTAAAGACTGCTGGTCACTAGCTCTTTAGAAGCTCCAAATTGAATGGATGCCAGCGGGGAAATAAATCTCGACAAGGCTACAAAGCCAGAAGAGGATTGGGAAAATTACTTGGCCTGAATCTTTCTGATGGCCCCGCTGCGGCACATCAGTAGGTAGTCCCCCAGCAGCCGCAGCCTCTGGCGGAGGCTATGGGTCAGGGCCATTGGCTCTGCATGCTTGCACAGGCTGGGGTTCAGCAGCTCCAGGTCAAGCAGGGGCTCCCGTGCTACAATGGTCAGCAACTTCAGGGCTGGACGGGAGACCTGCAGACACAGCAAAGAGTCCAGAACGATCAGGAACGATCAGAACTTTCAACAGGAAGTATGTGACTATTTTGTAGCAGCTCTATCCAGAATATGCAAATCTCACTTAGTTTTCACGGTGAAGGCTCAACAGTTTGAAAACACAGAGACAGGTTGTTTTAATGACATTAACAATCACATGCAGCTCCAGCGTAACCTTGTGGCTGTTAGTCAGCGATACGCATGCTTGAAGCAACATTCATAATATTAAAATTATGGTGATGAAAAAAGGTCTGTGTTTTGACCCTCCAGCCCATAAGTGTGGATAATCTTACTGGGCAGGGCATCTTGGATGACAAAGCAGAGCTGGTTGAAACCCTTGACATATTCTTGTGTTAATTAAAAAGCGCATAACAGTCTTACCTCTCGTTCTGCAAGGTCCCAGTTGTGCAACATGCGGGATGGGATGATGAAAGTGTCGCCGTGGTGACAAGATTCACAGTAATACAGCCCTGAAAACTCACACAGCCTGGCTCTCCCAAAGGAGAAGCCTATCTGCTTGGGGCAACCTGTGAAGTCACATGGTGACAATTACTTTCTCAACATGATGCCTACAAGAAGCTGTGCTGTCCATAGAAAACTGTTACAATTTTGTTCCATAAAGGTATCTGTATTTAAAGAACCCAATAAAAAGACTACAGTAAATGCTAATGGCTACAGCACTGATATTGGATATAAGGAAGGGCTTCACCTAAATTAGCAAAATTTCAAATCTATAAAAATTTACAGATAAGAAGTTTAAATTTTAAATTTATTTTAGTTTAAATTTTAAATTTAAATAAACAAATGCTGTGTGCCAATGGCCATCAGGGCCATTATTACAATATATTATCATGGACAGGATTCCTCTGAAATGAGTAATTCGGGAAGGCCCCTACTCCTGGACTGAAACCTGTAGTTACCTGCGCACTTGAAGTTCTGTGCATCCAGTCCCTTCTCTGTGGGTACAGCGTAGAGATGGGGCAGCAGAACACCATCCTCTCGCAAACCGTGCTTCACCAACTTCTGAATGTTTCCCACTTGAGCGAGTGCGCCGTCGCTGCTCCCATCCTCGCAGGAGTCCAGGTAGGAGTTCAGCGCCCCCCGAATGAGCCCCCTCCAGGAGCGTGCCTCCTCCCCGCTCTGCGCCAGTAGCTTCACTGTGTCCCGGGCTGTCAGGACTTTGAAGTAAGCTGGGCCACCAAGGGAGGTGTCTGGCACTACGTCCCGGATGGACTCGATGGGGTAGGTGAACCGCAGTACTTTCCTGCCCTCCTGAACCTGGATGCCCTTGAGCGCCTCCAGAGAGAGGGAAAAGATGAAGGGGGCCCAAGTCCGGTCATCCTGGTAAAGGTAGAGCACCGTCTCCTTAATGGCATCGGGCTCGGGCTCATCGGGTCGGACCCAATCCAGTGCGGGCGGCTCTTGTTCGGGGCTACTGTGCCCTGGGCTGGAGGGGGTGGAGCAAGAGATGGGGGCATTAGCCTCGGTTGGGGTGGAGGCCTGCAGCACTTCCCAGTGCTCATCCCGGGGGGCAGGCCGGCACTTGTTGACAGCCTCCGCAATTCGGTCCACCCAGTCCTCTGCCTCATCTTGGGAGGGGGCCCGCAGGCACAGCCGTTTCCCAGGGAAGACCAGCTCAAAGCGGCCCTCCGCGGTGGCGCTGCGGACGTCCTCACATCGCAGTAAAGAGCAGTTGTCACAGCAGGTGCGTTCCTCTGCATCCAGATAAAGACGGAGCTCAAAGGGAGAGAGCTCACAGTAGCATGTCCGCCACATGCCCATTGCTCCACGGCGCTCCAGGTGGCCCAGCTTCAGCAGTCCGCGAAATGGGTTTGACAGGCCTAGAATAGGACAACTGTATCAGAAACCGCCACCATAAGCATTCTGAAAAATTCATTATTGGATTACTCACAGCAGTTACATTATTGTATTTCTGTATTTCTCGTTACTATTGAATCTGGAAAAGTTACCTTTACTTTCATCCTTTACCGTTGTTTTGAGATAAAATTCACTCAGGATTTCAAATGTATAATTAAACGATGATGATTAAGTAGGTATGTTTTCATTGATTTTATTAGTATTTCAGTTCTAAGGGATCAGTATTCTAGTACAGAAAAGCACCCTTTTTTAACTAAACAAAAACCATCATGACCGATTTACATTCACAGGCACTTTCCATCACTGACCCCTCCAGCCCTCTATCAGAAGAAAATTAGCATACATTTTAAAGAAAGGCATAATGAAAATGACTGCAATTCTGCAGAAAAAGTAGTCACCATTAAGATATGATAAAGGTCAGTTTTGGTTAATTGAACATAAGTGCTTCACCACTTATAAATTACTAACAATGGTGGTTATTTCCCAGTTGATGTAAACAAGAAACATTTTTGGTACAATGGAAAATATAAATACAGTGCAACTAAATCAAACAATGTACCTTCGTGTAATAGCACCAGGGAAACTATTTTTGTTAATTCACGTCATAATTTGATTTTCTAGTTTAACTTGATACGATAGAAATAATCAAAAGCAGAAGTAAGAGGATACTGTGTGAGAAGAACGATAGTATCTGACCATGAGTTCATGTTGTTAAACTAGCAAATGAGGAAGCACAAAGCCCAGGACGGTTCTGCACAATATCAGCAGTCACAGCCCAGGGATTGTCACATGTTCCCTCTTCATCCTACTCATCGATAAACGATTACACATTCTTCAACATCTTTAGTAAAGTTAAAATTGAAATCAAACGCAAGTTCAAACCTGAAAGCTGAAATAAACTGTATATAAAGACTCTGCTTCAGTGGCAAAAGCTAGACTACTTAATATTAAGTTCAGAAACTTTAATACTGCAGCATGCAGAATTACATTCCATTATAACCTGTAATAACAAATATGGCTGCAGGCAGAAATTAAACGTTACTAGCACATGTGGCCAAAGGAGTATTCTGGTACATTATTCATATACAATAATGTATTTAAAGTGATAATTAAACATTAAACAGAAACTCTGTTAAATTATCACTTCATATTTGCCGATAGGTCCTCAGTAAAATTAACTGAACACATGAAGATAAATAAATAAAATTATTTACCATTTCAGAACAGGATCCACAAGACAAATGCACGCATTTAA
>JAOYSI010035790.1:52549-65432 GCA_025775065.1 Hiodon alosoides
CTGAACACATGAAGATAAATAAATAAAATTATTTACCATTTCAGAACAGGATCCACAAGACAAATGCACGCATTTAATTTTTTAAACAACAAAACACTAATGTGTCAGGAGAAAATCCTTTCACAATAAAAGCTTCAGTACAGACTGGATTCAATTGATGACTTTAATTTTAATGTTCAACATTCTATTGGCGGTCATTCTTCCATTTTAAGAAGCATCTATTTTTCTTTTGAATTTAGTTAGACTATATGTAAACTCCTTGTCCTAGTGCCCATCTTGCAAATTTCACATTCGGTTCATAAGAAGAGGATTTTTAAATTTCACAAAATGGCTGATTCAGGTAATTTCAAATGTCCGGGGGTTCTATATTTTTTGACTTATCAAACTGGTAAAGATCCATTATAGACTTATTCAAGAGACTTTTTTCCTCATGGGGAACCAGATCTAGGTGACTTAGTCTGGTGACTCAAAATCTTCAAGAGTTACCATTGTTTAACTTTTAACTGCTCACTACCGCATCACCACATTACCAGCCGGCACTATATTCCTATGGAAGCAAAACTGTTTATTCTGATTGTTAGAAGGTTATATGGTATAGCAAAATGGTAAAACAAGGATATATTTTGTACTATTGGTCACTTTCAAATAAGTGACCCCTTTTTCAGGAACATAGTAAGTTCATTTAATTGTGCATTCTGATGAGCTTCTCTCTGACAAATTAGTTAACAATTAACTGTTTAAAAAAAAAACAATTTTGGTCCAGCCGTCACACTGAATTATCACTGGTAAAGGAAACTACATTTTTATGGTGCCTAGAAATGTTTTTTATCACTTGCTGAACTCAACACATTTCCGCTTTGATTCACAAAGATACTTCAAGGTGTGACATAACTGTCCACTACACAACACTACAGTTGCGGGTCACTGCCAATCGTAAACATGACGTAACATGTTTTAAAAATACCAAAAAAACGAAAGCTGGTGCTGCCAACAGGAAGATCATGACAGCACATTTAGCTATAACAAGACAGATAAGTCTATTCACTCTTTTTCATATCCCTCTCGGAGCCTGATAGAAACGTCAGCAGTCAAACACAAGGTAACATGACTGAAATGAAGATAATATCAGCAAGCCGCACACAGTATTTGTTATACGGGCAGAAACGATGGCTTCAAGAACAGGAGCTGGCTTGATATCTATCAGGTGCTCCTGCGCAGTACGACCCAACCCCATTATACCGGGATCACACCGTTTAATGGTGGACAAATTCTGCTTACCAATCTGTCGGCGATGGACCACAGAGGGAGGAGATTGTGGGGACTCCGGTTCTGAGGAGGACGAGGCTGTCTCAATTGGCTGGGTCGAGTTTACAGATGGGGAATCATCGGGCTCTTCCAGCTCATCAGGGGGGGGCTTATAGATGTCATCCTCAGAGATCCAAGACCTACATTTCTGAGAGAAGCACCAGTCTGAGCGGGAATCAGACGAGCTATAATTTTTTTAATTAAAAAATTGGCCATATAATCTAAACATTACAGCCATAATGGCACGGCAACAATGTTCCAGGAAACCAAAGCATGTATTATGCAACATTATTACTTATTATTTAGCACAACCATTTTAGGTTCTAAGAGGTAATAATAGATAGGTCTGTATTCAACCAAACAAAACCATGCGTTACAAATTCCCTTGTAATCAAATAGTGGCAATCATGCTAAACAAACAGATGAAAAGGATAAAGCAAGTTTGACTACGTCATTTTGCACGATGGCACACACATTTTATGAAACAGAAGAGCACTAAGATTAGGATTTAATGAATAGATTGCAAACCCCATCTACATCAATCAAAAGCCTATTAGCTTCAAAACTGGAGAACAGAGATGTAGTGCTCACAGGAAAACTGGTGGTGGGGGAATGCAGAGAGTCAAAGGAGGTCCTCCGGTTGGAGGTGCCGTCCGTGGTCTCAGAGGAGCAAGATATCAGCTGCTGGTGGGTCTTGTGTGGGTAGAGAGACATCGGCCTATCTGTGGTGTTGCTTGGGAAGGTGGAGATGGCTTCCCCAATGATGTGCATTTCATCATCAGGGGAGACAAGATTGGGGTTGATGCAGAGAGGTTCAGGGCCTTCTGCGAGGGAGGTCAGGGGACACTGGGTGTCGCTGTCTGAACCGCTGGACATTGCTGCTTCACAGAGGTGGTTTGGGACTGGGCTCATGAGGTCAGAGTCCTCATGGATGGAGCCTTGACTGGAGTGGCTGCTCTCCCTGAATTCTGTCACCATACTGTACATCATGGCAGAGCAGAGAATAAAAAGATTTATTTAATACACATCAGCTTTGAAAAAATGAAGCTGTTCATATTACAATGGCCATTTGGATCCCTCGAGAAGTAAATTAAATGACTTCACTATAGAATTCTTTAAAAAAAACTTAAAATTAATTTAACTTCATTATTCAATTCTAAATTAATTTCACTTCATAAAATGCTCATTATGTTTTGATATGTATCAATACTACATTGACTGATATCCACAACCCTCAGTTGTCCTTCCCTGCACACTCAGTGAACTCACTGTGGCAGGCCCTTCAAGGGCTCCTCGGCGGCAGCGGCGATGTCCAAGTCACTGGGCCAGGTCTCCTTGTCAGGACTCTTGTGGCCATTGCCCTGCAGCAGGCTGTCGGAGCTCAGACTGGACGAGAGTTGGGAGGAGCCTGTTGTGTCCAGGCTGAGGTTGGAGGAGGTCAGCTGGACCCGGCCTCCAGTGCCTCGGCCAGGCCCCGCCCCCCTCTGCACCTCAATGGTGTCCGAGCCACCAGAGGACTGGGACATCGTGTCCCATGTCTCCTTTGGTTTTGGCTCCTCAGGATGGGCCCAACCGAGAGGTGGCTCAAAGGAGTCAGTAGTTGCAGCAGCAGCCGGGCAGAGACCGGCAAGTGCCAGCGGGGTGACGGTCCATTCATTCAGCATGGCAGACTTGTACGACAGCTGGAACGAGAGGGAGGCCAGACCCTGCAGGTAGCTGAGCAGCACCTCCCGATCCTCAGGGTCTAGAAGAAGGGCCGTTGGCTGGTAGTAGCCTATGAGCTCGGAACCTTCGCGCAGCAGTGACATCAGGTAGCACTCCAGCAGCCCGTCGTTTAGGGCCAACCGCACCCAGGCCCGGCAGCGGCCCACATCAGTGTTAATGAAGCCCAAGTGTTCCAGCTCTGTGATCACGTCTCTGAAGAGAAGCAAGGTGCAGTCATGTGACACTGACATACCCAGATACCAGGAATAAGCAGAAATCATTATACCAGTAACTGTCTGTCATGCTTTGACAGGCAATGACTGGTATAATGTGTTGATATCATGTTCTCTTTGCAGCATTAGTCTTTATACCTTCTCTCAGTAATTGTCATTAGGGCAAGATAGCTCAGTTTCTTATTGCAAAATGTTAAATGTAAATGTTTACTTGTGTAGAGAGAACTGTGGAATTGCTTTACTAAAATGTTCTTAGAAATATTATAAATCTCAGAGAAGAGAGCAAGCAAACAGAACACTGAAAGGGACAGCTATGTAGTCAAAGAGAGACTGCATTATGCACACAGCTAAAATATCTGTTCTGGAAAAATTGGATACAAACTTATAACCCAAAATTTCCTTCAACTTCTTTTGATTGAATCACCACAAAGCACATAGTACCTGTCCATTTAGAATATATTTCAACACTAAGCTAAACAGGGTACACTATATAAACAAAAGTATTGGGACACCTACACATTACACCTACAGGAGCTTTTATGACATCCCATTCTAAATCCATACGCATTAATATTGAGTTGGTCCCCCCTTTCAAGCTATAACAGCTACCACTCTCCTGGTAAAGTAATGTAATAGCTAATGATTAAAGTCCACAACTCATGATTCAGTCCACTAAAATTCAGACATGAATATTGTACTGCGTTTCTTACACATTTGCTTACGTTTCAAAACCCATCTGCAATAGTTTAATGAGGAATTCAGTTGAATTAGCAACAACTTTTTTCCCCAGCAAAGGGGGGAAAAAAATGAATCATTTATACATACTTTGATCATAAATATATATATATATACATACAATAAGTAGCTTTCAGATGATCGATAACGAAAGAAATACTAGCATAAGAAGGTTAGTATGGAAATATGCAAATTCACGTTTAGAAGAGTCAATGAAATTCCATGAAAGTGGTCTCAGTAAAAAGAGACTAAGGGGAGACCTAGTCAAGGATTAACCAATTAACTTATTCAGATAATTTCCCAATTTATTCAGAGAAAATATCACAGGTGGAAGCTGTAAACTGAGGAAGTCATAAATGTAAGAATTGCATTGCCACAATTTCTCATGAAAGAAAAGAAGGGGGAGGGGGGGTCTTTAAAACCAAACTTTAGGTTTAGGCATATGACAGGCTAAGGTATATGTATATATCACTTCATGTTCTAATATTACAGACTTCTACAAAATGGTGCCACTGCAGTCTGGTGATGCTTTAAATACATCATAGTAGTATAGTAAAATTATAGGTGTTCTTTTTGTTTTTCTTTAAGCCCTTGGCTTTGTTACTCTGGAGTTCAACATTTTCTGAAACGTGCTGCATGGGTGGACTTCAACTTTCCATCAGAAGCCTAGATATGAATTAAGTAATTTTGTTTGAGAGCTCTAACGCACCGATGAGTCACAGACTTCAGCAAGGTCCAGAATATGGGCTGGGGGAGATGCTCTCGGGTCCCGCCTTTCCTGCTCCGCCCCCCAACATCTGTCCGAATATACTTGCTTTTGATGCCGTGAACAAAAACTGCTTCCAGGGCAGAGCAGAGAAGGTTGGCATTGGCTTCTTCGCTAGTCACCACGGCATCCGTAGTCACATAGCGCTTTTGCAGTGCCTTGAGTGACAGCGCCAACTTGCTTTTTATCCACTACAGAAGTAGAGGGGAAGATTAAACCATATCAGGTCAGAGGTGCAGAGTACTGTAACTAACTTTTGTCTTATATTTCTTACTGACATTGAAAGGTTGCCGATGGCCTGACTTTACTCTTCATTAAGAACACATCAACAGTCGGATAAAAAGTGATATTTTTTCCTCCCACATACTTTATTTCCCCTTAGTAAGGCATTACTTGCCGTCAAATGACAACCACAAGACTGAACTGGATGAAAATCTATTTAAAAGGGCATTGAGTTTCCATGTTTAGCTCTTAGGTATGATAGGAAAGTGTTTGCAATCCCAAAATGGTTTTGTGACAGTAGGGCATGTCAAAAGATATCATTAGGGTCCAGATGCTTAAGTTTGATCTGAGAATGCATACAAATTTATTCAAGTGCTACATAAATTTGCCCTTAATAAACATCACTAAAGACTGCAACAAAGAATGTGTGTGCCACAGCAGTTTACCTGTTTGACTTCTTTTGGGTCTGGCCCACTCTCAGGTGTATGAGTGGAAAGCATGGCAGCTCCAGTAGCCCCTTATTCATGCATGACACTGGAATAAAACGACAGATCCAGGGAAATAAAGACATGTAAATAGATTTAATAATGCAGCAATAGTAATGTTTAAGAAGCTAAAGCTTGTAGGTTGTAATATTTACTCATCTATATTCCCCAGAATGTAAATGAAAATCAAACATGATCCAATACATGACCATGCATGATCCTTAAGCTAAGTAATTTTTCCTCAGACGGCCCCTTAAATTACTGTTAATTTGCTCTGTTAAACATAGCATAAAAGGTTTTTACTACCGATGGTTGCTACCACGCCGTTTCAGGTCCATCTATATTGTCATTTGGTTGGCATTTCATAACTTGCTATCAAAACGTTTTTTTTTTGTTGTTGTTGTTGTTGTTGTATGGCGCTACTGAATCGCACAATTGCTTAGACGGAACGAAGGACTGATACCTTGTGAGTAGTAAACGGTTAAACTGCCCCAAAAAGTGGGTTTCAATTACAGCGTGTGCTCATTTTCCTCTAGACAATTAGAAAATAATAACGAGTTCACTGCTACAAAATCCGACCCGCCACAATCGTAGAATCTCCATAAACTGAAAAAAATGAGAAACGATTACTGTTCCCAATCTAAATGAATAGGGATCAAATAAAATTAACCGACCGATATAGTTCTAAATCCGTGAGCAACTGAATTAGGTTCTCCACAGATGCAACGTTTTTGTCACTTTACTCGTATGGACAAGAACAACACAGTTTACTAGTACTGGAATGACTTAAAAACAGGTAACACTCAGACACATTTAACTTTAAATTAGACATAGTATGACTAATAACCAATGACACACTCATCTCTACAGCTACCCAACAAAGTAAGCGCCTACGTTTTTATTTTAGAAATAAAATATTTCATCGGAAATTGTTTCTTACCGAAAAATAAAATAAAAAAATACAAGCGATACTAACTAAAGCACCTCCACGGGATCAGCTGAGGTGGGTTCCACGTAGAGGCCGGATATACACTCGGTTATGATATTTAATGCGGGTGAGTGTTAGTGCATGAAAGAGCCATCCATGCTTCCATCAACCACTAAACGTCAATTTGGAAATATGTTAAAACTGTAGAGAAAACAGTCGATATTATTAAAGGCAACTGATCACCGTACCTGTATGTGATAACCTGTTTATAATATTCCGTCAGCTGTTTCCGTCTAAATTACAAACTAGAGGCGTCTGAGTGACGCGAAGCTTTCTGGGACATTGACGTAATATCGGAACCGTCGAAGAAACTCGCATTCTCATTGGTTCATAATAAATTATTTAAACCATATTTTGCAAATATGTTTACTACGAATTGTGTTCAGTGTAGCGATGGGAAGTACGGTTCTAAAAAGCTATTTGGTTCTTTTGAATCAGTTTAGTAAGAAGATTCGGTTACAGTTACTGTCAATATTTCCGTAAAACAAATTTTATATGTTATTTATTTAGTTAGTAGAATCAGTGTTGATGTTCCGCTGTCCGACCTGTTGAATAAAACAGATAAAATCAATTTTTTGAGAATGAAATATAACTATGTAAACATTGTAGCTTTGATACATTTCACGCATGTACACTGCGCATCCGTGAGTGATTTGTGACAGGCTGAACTGGATGAAAGATTCGTTCAGATTCAGAAACTCAACGAATTTTACAAATCTAAGTCTTTCGGTTGTTTTAATCTGAATCTTGTTTATTCAATCATTAATTTGGCTCGTATACACTCACTTGGTCAGCCAGTCTGGTATGGTGTACACTTTGCGCCTATTAGTCTGAGTAGTTTTCACTCGTACCACTCAAATCAAATCCAGTGAAGTTGCTGAACTGAACTTTATTAGCGTCACCATATATTTGTTCCATTCTATTACTGCGGTAAAGCATGAGGCATTTGTCTTGTTTCGTACACCTGGTACAAAACAAATACAGGACCACTGTATTTTTTAGAACGTAGCTCTTCATTAACTAGATATTCTCTAGGTAAGTACCCAATATATACTGTATCAACATAACAGCTTCTGCAACATTTAGGGCAGCGATCCGCCTACACCCTTTAACATTTCACAGGTCTAGGTAAGCTCTAGGCTTGACCTCTCTTCCAGACCTTGTGTGGTATGGAGCGGAGTCTGCTCCTTTGTTATTCACAAGATCTTGTGGTAAGTATGATGTCTTCTCGCTCTCAGGCACACCGTTCATGCCGTTAGAGTGTGTTTCTTTTGTGTTGAGTAGGTGGCGACAATTGCGGCGGTACTCGGCTCCTTCAGCAGTGCGGACGTGATGTGACCGCTCATTGTCAGCAGGCTGGATGACAACTGCTGGCTTCCAGTAGCCATGCTCCTGGATTCTGAGCGACTCACCATTATTCAGGGGTGGCAGTGGTCTAGCTGACCTGTTGTAGTATCTCTTTGGATGTTGTTGTCTCTGTGCACGTTTTTCATGCACTTCCTTGTCGCTAACAACCACAGGCTGCAGCTGCTTGTTGGTGCTGGGTAGAATTGAGCGAAGTCTGCGGCTCATCAACAGCTGGGAGTGTTGCGGTACTCGAGGAGACTAAGGTAGGGGTCTCTCTTGTCTGCTTTTGCTTTGCCCATGAGTGAATTAGCAATCTGCACGGATTTCTCAGCAAGGTCATTACTTTGAGGGTAATGTGGGCTGGATGTGATGTGTGTGAACTCCCAGGCTTTTGCGAAACTCCTTGGAATTGTAACAGGGCCCATTTTCAGATATTAAAGTCTCTGCAATGCCGTGTCTGGCAAAGGCTGCTTTCAGTTTGAGAATCAAAGCTGTGAATGTGGTGCTGTGAGGCTGGTCTAATTCAAAATATCTGCTGTGGTAGTCCACTGTCACAATTTAGTCCTCATTGTTCCAGGTGAAAAGATCAGTTGCCACGACCTGCCAGGGTCTGTCTGGAGGCCATTCCAGGCCAAATCAGAATGTTCCGTGCCCTCTGTTTGCACTTTTTCATTCTCATAGGTCCGGCATGAATCTTTACCAACATCTTCTCTCTGAGAGTGGTGGGGATGATGATTTTCTCTCCTTTGAAGATGATTCCATTAATCTGTGAGAGTTCTTCACGGTGGTTCCAGTTCTCTGATTTGCTCTGAGAGCATTTTCTCCTCTCCTCAGGCCATCAATCCTGTGTGATTGCTTTCAACTGTGTGAGTTGTGTGTCCTTCTCTGTTTCTGCCCCGAACCCCTTCAGTCTTGTGTCACTCACAGGTAAGTTGCTGTACACAGTGTGCACCTGCATGTTCATGCCTTCACTGAGACTGCTGTCTGTGTGGGTAAAATACTTTCTGGATAGCATGTCTGCGACAAGGATGTCTTTTCCTGGACAGTGAGTGATGTTTAAGGACTGGTCCTGGTTCTCTCGTTACAAAGTCTTTCACTTTCTGGAGAGCGGAGTCGTGTTGTCCCATATGAACTCAGCGGACTGCTTCAGCAGCTGATGCAGGGGTGCGTTGACGTCAGAGAGGCTGGGGGCAAACTTGGCTAAATAGTTGATCATGCTAAGCACTGTTTCCAGCTCTGCGCGGTTCTTTGGTGGCGCCATCTCCTTTATGGCTGCGATCTTCTGAGGAACTGCTTTGACTCTGTCTGCTGTGAGACGATGTCCGAAGTATATGAGCTCTGTGGTGCAGACTCTACTCTTCTCAGGATTGAGCCGGACTCCTCTCTCGCGGGACCTTTGTAGCATCGCACGGAGGTTTCTGTTGTGGTCCTCTTTGGTATGGCCATAGATAAGGATGTTGTCCACAATCGCCACAACTCCGTCATGCCCTTCATACGTCTCGTCAATCTTCCGTTGAAACTCATCTTGGCTGAGATGATCCCAAAAGGCAGGCGTTTGAACCTGTAGCTCCCAAACGGTGTGTTGAATGTTGTGAGTTTAGATGACTCTTCAGTGAGCTTGATAGCCCAATAGCTGGACCTGGCGTCCATTGTACTGAAGTAGGGGGCTCCTGCTAGCTTGTGTGTGATGTCATCTAGCGTTGGTAAGGGATAATGCGGGTGTTTGATGACTTTTTTCAAGCCTCTGGGGTCAAGACATATTCTGAGCTCACCTGTGTTCGGCTTCTCAACCACCACTAATGCATTGACCCATTCTGTTGGTGAACATAACCAGTCAGTCTGCGCGTGGTGGGGTGTAGCATGCACTCAGATCTCAAGCTGTTGTACTTATCCAAAGGAATAACATGAACTTGTACACCAGTATATAGTTTGAACTTTAGCTCTGTGCCCTGTTTTCCTATCTCAATATCAGCAAAAGCTTGCTCTGTCTCGGATATCTGACTTTTCTGTGTCACAGAATCAATAAACAGCTCATCAGCATTTAACTGTGACATTCCATCTTCATTGACTGTGTGGACTGTTTTCTTTTGGTAAGCTCTACACACTTTTGCAAAGTGGTTCCATTTTCCACATGTAGTGCACTGCTTGCCTTTAGCTGGGCAATTTTCCTGTTCTGTATGCACTTTGTAACCACAATATCCGCATGTTTTGGGGCATTTGCATCTGCTCTATTTTAGAGGTCTGTTTCCCTCTGTTCTGAAACACGCTCTCTGTGCACCGGCGGTGTGCTTTGATGTCTGCCTGACTCCGTGTACTGCTGCTTGCTCCCGTGACGCGCTCGCGCTGCTGCTTGAAATGGTTCTCATCTGAGTCTGTGCCAACTCGTGAGATCTGGCTATGTCAATAGCTTTGTCCAGTGTTAACTCAGATTCAACATTCAAAAGCTTCTCTCTCACTTTTAGCGAGTGTATGCCAAACACAATACGGTCCCTAACCATTTCACCCGTGTTAGCATAATTAGTCTTTCACAAACAGCTCAGTCACAATCTGCTCAAGCGATTCGCTAGTTCCCTGTACCTTCCTGTGAAATTTGTATCTTGCAAAGATCGTGTTTGTTTTTGGCACAGCATATATTTCAAAGCAATTGTAGTACGTTTTCAGTACCTTTGAATCATCCTCGGTGACTGTTCATGTGTTGCAAACATCGCTCCCCTTTTCACCGATCCACAGGTGCAGGTAGCTACACTTTTCCTCTTCTCCCTTTTCCTTCAACGGGCCTGCGAACATTAACGCCACGTGCTGTTTAAACTTTCGCCATGCATCGGGCAAGTTCGTAGACTCCCAGTCCATCAGTCGTGAATGAACTCCAGCGAAATCCATAATTTCATTCCGATTTACTCTGACACCACGTCTTGTTTTGTACACCTTTATAAAAAAATAAAAACAGGACCACTGTATTTCTAGAAGGTATATCTTTATTAACTAGCTCCGACTAGAGCGCCCATCACTTCTCGTCAACTGCGTGACCTCAGACACGTGTATAGTCTCAATCAATCACAGACACACGCAGACAACAGCAGCATGCAACCAATGATAATTCAGCATGTATACACATATGAATATTACAGCATTGAGTTCAGGAGTTGTCACTGAACTTGATTTATTAAAGGGTTATTTGCAAGTCCCTCTTACACCCTGTGCATCTGCGATATCTGCTTTTGTAGATAAAAAATAGCTTCCTTCAGTACTCTGTCATGGCTTTTGGAATGTGATGTGGCCCCGCTACTTTTTCAACTTATTTATGGGGAGAGAAGGTTGTAGCCCATCTTTGAAACTTCCACTTACTAAATTTGTTATATTGTCGCAGGGCTGCCAGTCCTGTTAAGAGAGGAGAAGCAGACAGCAGAGCTAGCTGCCCAATATGTAGATGCCTGCCACATATACAGAAACAGATGGAGACGGAAACTAAGACGAAACTTGGTGGAAAGCAGAAAGGATAACCCAATGTCTGTAAGGCTACAGATTAATTAGAACTTACCTAGTACATATAACTTTAACAAAAGGGGGGATACATACATTTGGCATGGATTACATGAAGAATTAATTTTTTTTTTTTGTGCCCTCTCCATTCCCCAGAGAATCTCCGCACTATGATGTATGATTCTCCCAAACCTCCACAGAGGCATCAATTATTTCCAGACGCAGGGAAATGTGTTGATCTGTGGGAATCTAAATGACCTCACAGGCACTCTGCCTGACTTCATAGATGATAAAAGCAACAGGCATATACTGCAACATGTTCTCACACCCGAAACGTCAAAGCCCTGAAAGCCAAGAAAGGCATGTAGAGAGCCAAAGTTGTGTCGTAACATTGTTAGGAACTTCAGGTTCCTAACAAAAAACCAGTCATCGGTTCCTAACCAGTCATTTTCCCCATATGGATTTAGAAAAATCGCCAACAAAGTGTCTGTATTTAACACAGGCTTAAGCTACATTTTGTTGTAAAAGTTACTCTCTTTAAATTGATTGGGTCATTATAGGTGCTTGCGTTGCAAAGAAGAGAGGATCTGCCTGGTACGACTAGGAACATCCTGGGAACAAGAATGAGAACACCAGGGGTGGGGAAGTATAAGTCTGTATAAGTATCTGCTGTAACCCTTCTTCGGAGCTCTCACTCATTAGGAGGAGAGACTCTTGTCAGCTGGCATTAAAATCTGTATTCTGGACGAAACATTGTGTCGGACTGTCTTTGGAAGATTTAGTCTCAACACTATTAAGGAGATTCAATTTCAGAATTTCCACAACACCTGTAACAGCACAGTTGTAGGTGACGGCTAGTCAGCTGTTCATAAAGTGTGAATGTGCCATATTTCCGTCTCACGAACACGTGCAGGAGAGGTCCGGGCACGCCTACCAGCACCGGCTGAAGATTGCGGTAATTATGACCATAATTCAACATGTTATCCCTTAGTAGGTGCTGAAAGTCGGGAGAGGAGCCAGGACGGGAGAATGGCGTCAAGGGAGGAGAAGCACAAAGGGAGACGAGGACGGAGGCGGAACGGGAGAAACGAACACAGAAGGGAGCCCTGGTATAAAGCCCAAAAGCAATGTCGAGAGGGAGGGCCACACACTCTAATAGGACCTTGTTGTGAACCTGAGCGTGGTTCCACTAACGGTAATCACACTCAGGTGCCAACAATTCCAGGCTCTTTAAAAGAGCCAGCTAAGCTGGCCTCAAGGAGGCAGGACTGGATATATGGACAATCAGGTATCAGGTATCAGGTATCAGGTATCAGGTATCAGGTATCAGGTATCAGGTATCAGGTATCAGGTATGTTAAACTGTTTTGGTAGTTGGCCTGAAAGGGAGGTTTCTGTTAGTCGCTTACTTTGGTGGATTGTTTTCTTTTATGTTAATTCGAATATTTAAGATATTTGCAATCATGCGAAATAAAAGGCTAAAACTCTCCCCCAATGCCTTGTTCTCTGGCTGCTCTCGGACCTAGCATGTCCTCAAGTGCTATCAATTTTATTTTTATACAGCGCTTTTCACATGTTGCCATGTCACAAAGACGCTTTACATAGAGAAAGATACAGTA
>JAOYSI010035791.1:11492-29631 GCA_025775065.1 Hiodon alosoides
CCCCCCCCCTAGACCCCCCTCCCCAAAAACCCCCCGCAATTTCCCCCAACACCCACCCCGCCGTGGCCGGGGCGCCGCCATATTTCTGTTATTATGTGAATGATAGCTTCCACACATTCATTTAAAAGGTATAAATTCATTAGTTCAGTTATTTATGTTGGTGTTTAATATTCGTTTTGATCTGAAGCCTGTTGCTTTTATACAGCCGATTAGAGAGGTAGTCTAGTTTCTTTAATAAGTAGTTTACGTTTTATTCCAGGGACAAATTCAGAAGAAGTTGTCATGCGGAGTAATCTGATGGACTAAGTTCATGCAAATGTCTTGCCAGGTGACATTTCACTTTTCAACTGAAACATTTTATCTCAAATCACATCTTGAGAGTTTGGAATTTACTGTAACTATTCTAAGTACTGCTGAAAAAACATTTTAAGATGGAAAAACATGTGGTTGTATAAATTGATTGATGGAATGTGACTGGGATCTGGTTTTTATAAGCTATGGAGGATTTATTTCCTCCCCTTTGCTGGCCTGTAATAATCAGTGAAAATGAAAGTGTTCTGCCTCCCACATAGCAATAAACATCCCCATCAGCCAAGGGTGTGACCAACAGATATATTCAGTGGGTGTGTATGTACTCATGAGTGTCTTAACTCACATGGTGTTCAGTGATTCAGACTAGGGTGACTGTGTGCGCGCGTGTCCTCTGTTTCCCTGACGTTACTAATGTTAGTCTTCACACCTGCAGGACAGACACTCTCGTCCTGGACCTCCTCTATGTATTATATTGAAGTGAGAGCCTTCTTTATTTAGACCACATGAGCGTCACCCTCCTAGTATTCCTGCTGGACCAGCTCTGTAATTTGTTGTTGTTTTACTAAAACAATCTCCTTTGTTAAGGAGGATCTAAGATATTTAGGCGTATAGTTTGTTTTGCTTTGAAGAGCAGGAGCAAGCGCACATTTGGAGCGTTGGTCTAAATCCCTGGATTCCCCTCAGATTATCTGTAACAACTGGCTAACTACAAATATTCCTTTTAGATCTTTTTCTATGTAAAGCGTCTTTGTCACATGGCAACATGTGAAAAGCGCTGTATAAAAATAAAATTGATTGATTGATTGATTGAGATCGCTAACATAGAGCTCTCTAGTTATTTTAGCTGAATTTAATTATTTGTGTGTGGGGGTGTATATACAAACACACACACCCACACATATGTATTGAAGTTTCTGTGTGTTCTGATTAGGTTTATGACCGTCTTTAGTATGATGTTTTCGAGGGACATTCGTGAGGTACCTCTGGAGGGCCTGAATCGAGGTATACCAACGAAGCTCATCTATAAAATAAATTCAGCCAAGACATCCATCCTGCTTGGCCACAGGATGTGGCTACCCAGGACAACCAAACCCTTGAGTGTATAGATTTAAAATATTCAATAGCTCTACTCTCCCCTCTACACTGGTCTGGCCTGTATAGTACGTCTAGCCAGAGTATAGAATATCCTCTCTAAATGTCTAGAGAGTGGACAGGTGTCTGTACTGAATTATTAAGGTTCAGATAACACGAGCATTGAGGAACACTGTTTATTTCTGACTTGGACACTTTTCATTGGGGTTTTTTTTTGGGGGGAGGGAGAGGTGAATGTCTGCAATAACAGTAGAACACTCTAAAACAAGGAGTATATCTCCCCTGTGTGTGTTATTGGTTTGTGTTCCTGCAGACTCTGACGTGAGACACGGAGGACCCGCCAACATGCCGCTGTTTGGTAAATCCCCCAAGAGTCCCGCCGACATCGTGCGGACCCTGAAAGAGAACCTGGTCATCCTGGTCAAACAGGACAAGAAGACAGAGAAGGTATAGCGACAGGGGTGCCAATGTGCCGGGGTGTGAACTGGTTGAACTTATTTTAGTCAGTATGTGGAGTTGAGCTGATGGCACAGAGCATGCCACCTATAATGCCTGCAGAGCATGATATACTGCAGTCCTAAAGCTTGTCCCACTCAGGGATGTTATGTGCCTTAGTTTGTTTGGTTACTATTCAGAGCTACTCCTGGCACAAAGATGTGAACGCTCATTTACACTACCCCGCGAAAGCAGTAGCTGCCGTGCTCATGTTAGCATGTGATATTAAGGGACATGGTGATCTGGATGGTGAATCATGGTGAAGTCCTGCATCACAATTCACTGTGAGCCCTTTCTGACTGTGCTGTCTCCCTCTGGTGATAGCCTCTAGTAAATGAAAATCTATTTTACTTCAATAAGCATTCATCGTTTGATTTCCTGATCCTTGAGGGCAGCATTGTGCTTTCCTCACGCAACTTGATACATTTTTGATACATTGATACAACTTGATGCATTTTTGAAACATTGATACAACTTGATGCATTTTTCCCAGGAAAACACAGAGGGACACTGATGTATGGGGTTGCACTTGGAAAATTTGATACGAAACCTTTATGTGTGTATCCAGGCATCAGAGGAGGTGTCCAAGTGTCTGGTGGCAATGAAGGAGATCCTGTATGGGACCAACGATAAGGAGCCGCACACCGAGACCGTGGCCCAGCTGGCCCAAGAGCTCTACAACAGCGGCCTGCTCATCTCACTTGTCGAAAATCTGCAAGTCATCGACTTTGAGGTGAGACCCTGTGGCCGTCTGACCCTCCACTTAGAACCACCCCTTTAATGCAATCTGCCAACACCCAGTGAGGAGGGCTCAGGTTCTAGTTCGGCCAGCAATGAAAAGAGTCTAAAAACCTCTCCCACAGGGGAAGAAGGACGTGTGTCAGATATTCAACAACATCCTGCGGAGACAGATTGGGACCCGAAGCCCCACAGTGGAGTACTTCTGCTCCCACCAGGAGGTGCTCTTCGTCCTCCTCAAGGGGTGAGTGTCCCTTGGGAAGGGATTGTTCTTTTTAATAGTGTTTTTTTGGAGCACTCTCCTGTGCAATTGGTGTCAGTCCCAATTAAGCCACCCAGTGACAGACTTGCGGTACCTGCCCTGCAGGTACGAGACGCCAGTGGTGGCCCTGAACTGTGGAATCATGCTTCGCGAGTGCATCCGACATGAGCCCCTTGCCAAGATCATCCTGCACTCGGAGCAGTTCCGGGACTTCTTCACCTACGTGGAGATGTCCACCTTTGACATCGCCTCCGACGCGTTCGCCACATTCAAGGTAACCCTTGTGACCTTATTACAGAGCAAAGCCTTGCATTCACAGAGACTTAAATACATTTTGAGTTGAATGATGATAAATAGTGGACATGTTGTTTTAATGTTTCTACAGGATTTACTCACAAGACACAAGGTTCTGGTGGCAGAATATTTAGAAATTAACTACGATGCAGTAAGTACCTGTGGCTGTTTTTTAAAACTCTCAGGATGGCTAAAATGGACATCTGTGCATTCAACACTTGAGGGGTGCGGTAGTTGGGTTAACAAGAGTCTTTGCTGGTTGGTTTCTAGAAAGTGAAAGGAAAAGCTTTCCCACTTTTGTACCCTCTACCCTTTCTGGCCAAATGATTGGATGCATTATTTCACTCCTCTCCTTTAGCCAGTAAGCACATTGGCCTCCTCTCCAGTGTTGGGTGGTAATGGGTGGAGTCTCAGTAAGACTCAGAATCCAAGGGAGAGTCCTTCTCCCAGTTAAACGTTACCCAGCCAACACGGCGCCGTACTGTTCAATCGAACTTGTTTAAACTTTGGTCAAAGACACAGCCTCCACAACCCCTTCTTAATAGGTACAGTTTCATAACGGTGGGCTCTGGCTGTTTAACATTGTAGGTGTTATTCTACAATATTATAGTGTTGTTGTTGTTATTATGTTTATGTATATTCATGTAGGATATAGCACATAATTAACACACACCGTATTACATCATAGTTGGATGCTGTAATGCCTAATAGTTCTTCTAACCCTAACCCGGTATTGGACTACACTTTTGGTCCAAAGTTCTGATCCTGTGATTGTGTTATTGCAGGTGTTTGGGGACTATGAGAAGCTGCTGCACTCTGAGAACTATGTCACAAAGAGACAGTCCTTGAAGGTGCAAATTCCTTATTCTCCCTGGTTTCCCGAACATAAGTAATGCAGTAACTGCTATACCTTCTCCGTCTAATTCACAAACAGCCCCCCCCAACCCCATGGTACACAACTGCAGCTTAGCAAAGCATTTTGGGGGTTGCGTTGTTGGCAGTATACTGCTTGTTAGTTGTTTTTAAATTTTTATTAAATTAATTTCGTTTTTTCTTCAAAATGTGTAAGTTGTCGACAAGAATTAAATGTTATTGAATCTAATGCAGATGACATCTTTCCTGCATCCTGGGTAGATAATTCTAATTAGAACTGGTTGATTGCCCTCCTGATTGGCTTAGTTAGTGAAGGGACTGAGTCTGTTCAGATCCAGTTAATTTAAATTGCCAATGGTGACTGAGAGAACACAGCAGCGGCGCAGAATTGGCTGACTGGGCTGAGTAAACCAGTAGCGTTTCTCTCGGCTCGTCGCTAACCAGCATCTCGGCACTGAATCATGCAGGCTGTGTAGCATGCAGTGTGCAAAGTGACAGAAGAGGCCAATCTTACTATGTGCCTAGGTGCATTTGAACAGTAGAGTATTTAACATTGTGGAGAATACTCAACAAAATAAAAAATTGGCTGTGTGGTTTTCTGACTAATATGAGTGGATGATACACCAAAAAAAATTAATGCAAATGTTGGGCAGCTCTCATTGATGTAGGCCAGATCCAGCGGGCTTCTCTGACACCAGACCTTCTCTGACACACTTCTCTCCTCTCAGCTTCTTGGGGAGCTGCTGTTGGACAGACACAACTTCACGGTGATGACTCGATACATCAGCAAGCCTGAGAACCTCAAGCTCATGATGAACCTGCTGAGAGACAAGAGTCCCAACATCCAGTTTGAAGCCTTCCATGTCTTTAAGGTAGCTTTCAGTGCCTGCCCTGCCTGACGTTTTATTTCTCTACAGTTCTCACTGTACTATTGACAATTCCAAAGCACTTCTATGCGTTTCACGATGTCTCTGGAAGTGCATAACACAATGGGATGAACTTTGTATGCTTTGTAAATATGTTCTCGCATCATGCTGTATGTCCGTCTTTATTGGATTTTAAATAGAAATATAATAATCTGTTGTTCCTATATCACAGTGACCAACTTTTTTGATGTTTTTATTCTGTTTGTGTAGTTTAGCCTTTTCACCTTTGCCATTAAATCCCTGGGACTCCTGGGACTTTTTATTATGCGCCCTGTAGTAGTTTTTTTATGCAGGAAAACCTGTCATCTTTGCGTCTGTCATTTTGCATAAATGGCCACCACTGAGTAAATTTAATGTCTGATGTACCATTTAATTTACTGACCGACATTCCGGAATGGTTCTTCTTTCCCATCTTCCAGGTATTTGTCGCCAACCCCAACAAGACCCAGCCCATTGTGGACATCCTGCTGAAGAACCAAACCAAACTAATCGACTTCCTCAGTAACTTCCAGAAGGATCGCACAGACGACGAGCAGTTCAACGACGAGAAAACTTACCTGATCAAACAGATCCGGGACCTGAAGAAACCTGCCTCTTAGAACACGTGGCGATTGACCACGCCTCCATTTTCTTTACTTTTTTTATTATCAAAGCGACAACAATAATAGCGTCAGTGATAATTCTATTTAAAATCTTGAAAACATTTTTCTCAGTTTAGTTAAAAACTTGCAGAGAATTGTTCTCAATCGCAGATCTCTCTATCTGTTTCACTTCTGTGAACTGTGAAAATTGTTTTCATCACTAGAGTAGTGCCACTGCAGGATGTTGTTTCAACATTTTTGAAAGTTCATTCCTTTTCAAGTTTATGGTAACCTTAGATGGAAGTTGAGCTCCCATTGGCAAGGTTAGGTAGACCAACAAGGTCATTACTAAGGGTAGTGTTTGGATTTCTATTGTTGTGTGCACACTATATAAAGCTCACTACTCTCCTGATACATTTTTTTAAGTGCCGTGAAACAGGAAAGATTTCATGGAGTGCTACGGTTTATGTCTAAAAGATCCAAATAATTGGCCAAGTTGAGTTTTTAGTGTAGGAAACAAAGGCACTAGTCAGTTATTCATACCAACCACAAGGTCACACAGGCTTTGCTTTCTGTGTGTAAGTGTGTGCATGTGTAACTCTTTCTAGGACTAGCTCATGACATGGGTCTTTTCTTAACTCTTTTATGTCATCATAGTATTGCTTTTAAATGAAATTTAGACCTATAAAGTATGTACTATATACAAAAAAGTATACCAGCTGCTCACAAGGAAGTGATAAAATACTGTTCAATGTATTGCCCTTTAAATAGAAAAATGGTTTTATAAGCCTCTCCATAATCCAAATAACTATCTGTAAAAAAGACTAGTCTGAAAAGTGAGAGGCTGGTAACTATTGGTATTATTTGCTATTTTTAAGAAGCATTGATTTTACGTATTAAGTTTAAAATGCATATTGAAATTGAAATCATTACTTGGCTTTGAATGAAATTGCAAGTGGCAGTATATCCAAATTAAATTTTCTTATGATTCAGTGCTTCTAGTATTAGCATATTACTTTTTAGGTTCTAAGCTATTGGTATATTTTCTTTTTAAGCAGGGCTGTATGAATTATTTTTTAATTGTGTTGCGTTTTTCTGTCATGTATAAAATCTGATTTTTACATATATAGTGCCATTAAGCGTGGCATGATTTAAATAAATCCATCTGGGCACTTTCTACTTTTTGTAGCTTCTCCTGTTCAAGGAAAAGAGGAGCAATATATATATTATTTTATGATGGGTATTTATGTGTGTATGTGTGTTTGTGTGTGTGTTCTGTAATATGGTGATTTTTAATTTTTTTTTAGCTCTTCTTGATTATTTGGAGTCGGGTAACGAGGGCATGTGAAATACTGTAACGTTTGGGAGAGAAATACAGTAACGAGGGCATGTGAAATACAGTAACGAGGGCATGTGAAATACTCAGAGGTGCCTTTCTTTTGTGCTGTTACCTTTCTTTAATTTTTGCGTTTTTAAAAGCTTTCCTAGGGAGCTTAATTTTGAAAAATACGGTGTACAACATATTTGGTGTAATTAAGCAATGAACCCCCATAACTCACTTTTAGATGTTTAAGAAACATTGTATTTGAAGCTTTTTCTGCAATCTATCAATAATAAATATAGATATCTGCATTTCAAATGATGTAATCAAAAAAGGAACAAGTTACAGCTTACTGAACCATAAAAAGTTAGGTATCCAAGCATGGGTAAAGGTGGTAAGAGTAAAGGCCTTAAAAATAAAGGCTTCTTGGGACCACAGATTTATTTAGGAATTCCAGTAACTGAATTTCCAATTTGTATTAGTCAAAAAACCTTAGAGTGGGGGGTGAATTTAAAATTGGGTTAGGGTTAGGGTTAGCTAACCCTAACCAAAAAACCTCAGAGTGGGGGGTGAATTTAAAATTGCAGAAATGATCCCCTTTCCCCAAAGTTATGGAGCTCACGTACTCTCTGAATTTATTGGCAAGCTTTGTTTATTCATTCATAAAAAATTTGACTTTGATTGACCCACATTCAAGACAGTAATGACAGGCTATTTCATCAGTACAAAGTATTATTTGAAGTCAGTTAAAGCACAGACTGTAAAAATTAAACATTTTAATTGTGCTAAATTCATTTTTCACCCTCCACTTGGCATCTGGAAAATATGAAAATGATTTTTTTTTTTTACTTTATCGGACTAACAAAGTCGACATTTGTACATATTTTGTTTTCCCATTTCTGATTTGGGCTTTAATTTGGTGGCATATGTCCATCTAATGATTTAGTACACCGAAACCCATAAAAGAAAATAAAGGAACGATATGCTAATTGCTTGTTTTGATCCTTCTGTTAAAGCGGAGTTTGACTTTTGTTAGCTTTCTGCTAGTTTTTTGGTGGTCACAGCAGTTTTTCGAGGGTGTCTCGGAATGTTTTGGTGCTTCTTTCATTGGTTTGGTGTGCAAGGTAATCAAACATGCAATATTCAGGTATAAAAACGTTATTGCCCCTAGAACAATATCCAGGGATCAGTGTTCATGACTTAAGCCTTTTGGGATTCGTGGGGTAGCAAGGCGATAACTTCTGTTCTGCTCACCCACCGATTGACCAACTTTAATACCGAGGTATTTACATACAATAGTTTGCAACCATGATGAGACTAGATTTTAATTAAATAGTTAATAAAAGCAAAAACTTTTTTTTTTCTTGTAACACCCCTTGCTTTTAAATCTTTCAGCTATTTAAAAATAAATAAAATCGAACTCATGTTAGTGGCATTTGAAAAAAAAAGAAAAAAAAAAACCTGACTTAACTGACCTAACCCTGAGAAATTCTGGATGAATAAACAGGCTCCATAAAAGGTTCATGGTAAACAAATAAAATGTGTTTTTGTGTTCTGTCATATGAAGCTCTGTCAAATTCCTATCCTGGACCACCTTCAACTCAGTGTCAAGTAAACAAGGCCTCAAGTAAACCTCATTCTCCAATTCAAATCACTACAATTTACTTTATGCAGAGCAACATGGAACAATTGAATACTGAAAAACCCATTGATAAAGAAATTCTGTAAATCGATAGTTCAGAATGCATTTTTTATTTTGAAAATGCATGGGTCTTATCTTCACAAATTATTATTTTTTATTATTTAAAAAAGAAAAAATCAATTTCCCTCCTCTATCTGTGGTTCTCCGTCTGCAATCTAAGTTTCCAAAGAAATGTTTTCATGACTACAAAAAGTTGCCATGTGGGAAGTGGATGAGGAAAATATCGATAGTTTGGCCTACTCTTGGACATCCAACAGATCCAATAAAAATATTGCAGATCAAGCTTTGAAAAAAGGTCAGAATTACTTGACAGGACAGGGTTGTTCTGAAGCACATCTGGCTTGTTCTGAAGCACATCTGGCTTGTTCTGAAGCACATCTGGTTTGTTCTGAAGCACATCTGGTTTGTGGTCTGCCTCTGCAGGGGAGCACATGCAGTGAAACTCAAGTCTGCGGTGAAGCTTAAGCTACCCGTTGAGCTTTCCTGGGGAGGAACTGTGGAGGGTAAGGGTTAGGGTTAGGGTTAGGTTTGGACTGTGGTTCCAAACTGTGGTTTGGGTTAGGGTTAGGGTTAGGGTTAGGGTTAGGTTTGGACTGTGGTTCCAAACTGTGGTTTGGGTTAGGGTTAGGGTCGGGGTTAGGGTTAGGTATGGACTGTGGTTCCTAACTGTGGTTTGGAAAATGAGCTGCTGAGTTATAACCAAACCAATTTGAACGGTAATGCTACCGTTATATTATATTATTATTATATATAATATTGCCAATCTCAATATTGCCAGGTCAATACATTCTCCCCATGAAATACTAAATATTAAAATAAAGGCAATCTCATTTAAGTCAAAAGAACGTAACTAATGCCCATGCTCTTTTTTTTGCAACAATCCCCTTGGTAAGAAGTAGAAGTCTTCATCAACATTAGATGGACACGAAGGTTCATTTAGGAACCTGTCCCTTTTAACAATCATAATATATTGAGCTCATAAAGTACGATTTTGTTTGATCACATTCACTGTTAGGCACCACACCACACCACACCACACCACACCACACCACACACACACCACACACCACACCACACACACACCACACCACACCACACACCACACCACACCACACCACACCACACCACACACCACACACCACCACACCACACCACACCACACACCACCACACCACACCACACCACCACCACACCACACCACACCACACCACACCACACACCACTTTAAGGTGGAACCACCTTAAAATGCGTTCGTAAAGTGCATTTCTTGGACTTCAATTCAGATAAAGATCAGAAGGTAAGTTGTCCAAGCTCATTCCCCTTTCTTTTCTTCAGTTGGCCATCGCATATTGCACATTTTGGTTGGCATCTTTTCCTTGAAAATATTGTTGCATAAAGATCATAAGTATCCGTGAGTTAAATGGGAGTATTTGTACAAATCTCTCTTTATTTGCAAGAGTTGGTCATTTTTCCAATAGTAAAATTATTTATCTACTTTTCCCAATAATTCTCTTTGTACCGGTACAGCAGGTGTGAATAAAGGGTTATGCCTCTTATCACTTTCTAGTCTGAAACTGTCCGGGACTGGGGACACCTGTTTGCATAGCCAGATGGGCATGGCTTCTGTCCGGGATGCAGAACAAGAGAGTTTTTAGACTCCATATAAGGTGAGGGCTGAGGCCTTCTTTCTCCATTGTCCATTTAGGATAATCAGTGGTTAGGTTTAGGGTTGGGGTTAGCTAATCCTAACCCACTGTTTCGGCAGGTTTGCATTTTTGCATAAACACAGAGAAATTTGTATATATAGATCCAGATGGTCAAGATGCAAATCATAACCCTTCTAAATATTGAAATATGCCATTGCTTGGTCTAAAACAGCTTAAAATGTTAACTTAAAATATACTTACGGTTTTTCCGAGTGAGCAGAAAGGGAAATGGGATGTCTATTCAAGTCAATCTTTAAAACGGAAATAATTTCAACATAAACACCTGGGTGCAGAATGGACACCATTTCAAGCAATATTTTAGCTTGAACAGCTTTGTCACGGTAATCTCCAACTATGGTGAAACTGAACATGGCAGTTTCTAGTAAAACTATCAATGTAAGTTAGTCTGGAGAGAAACCAGATCTAAAACGGCCATAGTAGGTGGTCTGAGTTATGCCAGTATCCTGTGGGAAATAGGAAGGATTATGAAAAGATCGTTTACATATACATACAGCGGGTGAAATAAGTATTGAACAAGTCACCATTTTTCTCTGTCACGGTAAACCTATAACCAATGCCATCGTTATGTTACTGATGGGTTTCAGCTGTTGTCTTGGCTTTCCATGCTTTTTTGCACCTCCCTTTCTTCATGTGTTCAATACTTTTTCCCTGTTTGATTTCACATTATTACACAAAACTTAATTTTCTGAGCTCATTTGTGTTGGTTTCTTTGTATGTATGGATTACTTGGGTTGTTCCCAACATCTGGTGAAAATTTCATGTCACCTTTGGAAATACATTTACTGAGAAAAATGGTGACGTGTTCAATACTTATTTCACCCGCTGTATATTTATTTTTAACCCTGGTTGCTTTCATATTTGATTTAATAATATAACAAAAGCAAATGTTGGATCTTTGATAATGGAATATTTTGTAACAAGTGTCTAGCGTCCCAAGCCACGACAACGTTAAATAAGCCTTTAACAACTACAAGAGGTTTCGTTCCCCAAGCTACAAGTCATCCTATCTCGTAATCGTGTAATCCTTGGGAGGAGAAAGCATTTCAGTTTAGTTAATTTTCAGTAAAATTCAGATATTTAATTTAGCTTTACTACTTTTACTATGATTATAAATGAGATTAGATTAGATTGTTTTCTTATCGTTCACAAATAAGTAAGTTATTTCACTCCAAAATGCGTGCACACTGGCAACATTATCTTTGTTTACATTTAAATAACTAGATGTCCATTTCCACAAAACGTGGAGCCACGCTTTCAAAAGCTACCTAAAAAATGTGAAAACAGCGCCGCCACTCATCACTCTAGACTAAGCATTCTATACGTTTTTTTTTTCCCTCTCTAAAGGAATAAAGTCTGATGATCAAAAACCAATTGCGTAGAGGGGAGTGGCTTGGTTTACTGGAGAAATGGAAACCGAAAGTTAATTTTATTTCCGTAAGCTAAGTTAGTCAATTCTAAAGATGGAATACATGAAAAGGTCATCGCTGTTTTGCGGATTTTGTCAGAAAACAGAGGAGTCCGAAACTACGGGACCACTTTTAAAGAAAAACAATGTTGTGGCACATGATAATTGCATGGTAAGACTATCCAATAAGCCAAGTGGACCTTTATATTGTACCGAAACAAATCAGAGAGGCGAACTAGAGACATAAATTAAGTTGAGAAATTATTATTAAAAGATGCAATTCTACAGTTTAAACTTTAACATGTGTCACCCTTTTCTTGTATTGTTCGTTTTTAAGAATTGTCGTTTTTTGTAGTTTTTTTCATCAGGACTTTACTGCCCAAACACACCTGAGGATGATGACTTGGGGGGGTTTCAGGAACAGGATGTTATACAGGAGCTGAGGAGAGGCAGTAAACTGGTACTTTTGGGCATTTTAATATCGCTTCCTTTATGTATTTGCTTGGAAAGAGTCCCATATACTCTGAAAGATTTTTATGTTTTACTTTCTTGATTTTCATTGTGGATAAATGTTACTTGTATCATATCGTAACCAAAAATACACAATCAACCCTATGGTAAGCCTAACTCTCTTACTCTCAATTGATCCACCAAATTGGATATAGCAGTTCTATTCAATTTTAAAACTGTGCCCATTCTTAGTGACTGAGTAGTATACTCTGAATGTCTGAAAAGGGATCTCAAGGCTGTGGCATAAGGTATTGTCTGAAGAGGTAGGTTTCAACATTTCCTTGACATTCAGTATCTACAGATCTTGATTGTCTAACCCTAACCCTAAACCACAGGAACACATATTGCATATTCCACCTGTGCTCTGTGCATGATAGTAAAGTAAATTATACACATTGATACAAAGTGAATAATTTAAAGAACTCATGGATCCTTTCAAGAACTTCCCAGGCATGGCACATAATTAAAAACACATTGCCTCCACTAAAAAGGCCTCTATTCCACCGATCTACAATCATAGCCCACATCACATTGCGCCTTGTCCCTTAGCCTTCCTATCAATAAACACCAACTGCTAATTATTGAGTACAGGACACATGAATTCTGTACTTCCTCAGATAACTAACGGGATCTTAGCCTTCTGTTAGATGGCAAACTCTCAAATTATGAATTTAAAACATGGGTGGGATCTGAGGAGATTTTATGGGCCAGCCCAGACAGTCCTGCTGAACAAGCCTGTCTATGATCTTAGATTAAATTTTGCAACATATAAAAATGTTTGACTGAAGTACTGTTGTTCCAGCCATCATACTTTGTACTAGTACTTTGAATAATAGCACAATAAAGCATGTGCGAAGTATCGGCACAAGCAGACAACCTTAATATGCATTGGTACCGTACAGGAACTGTTTTACCTTGGTACAGAAGTTAACAATGACTTCCAAGAGAAGGTTTAGCTTGTTTAACCCTCCCGTAGTGTTTGTTTCTGTGTTCCCGGTCAAAAATGACCGCCCCATTATAGCTGATTATAAATCCACAATAATCTATATAGTATCACTTAATGTTGTGTCAGATCTTTTTATCAACTTAAGTTCCTGTGAACATTACAAGTTTTGAACTTCTATTTGCTATGTATGGCCTAGAAGCCTCATTGACCTGAGCTCATACAACTAGTTTTTGAGTAAAAAACGCACAATGTATAGATTATTTTGACTAAAGTTTAACTAGGACATTTGTTTTGAAACCATTTAAAATTTTTAAATAGTGGCACAAAATAACGTCTGTTTTGCTCCCGGTCAAAACTGACCGGTATGATTTTATTAGTAAAGAAAGGACATAGGCCCAAAACTACACATGAAAACTTTACCATATTACAAAATTAATGTCTGAACACATTACAGAATTAAAGTAACTGTAACAGTATTACTTACAATAACAAAAACATTAAAATGTTGACAATCAGTCAATCAATGGTGGTTATATTTTGTATGTTGTCATGCACATGTTGGACAATACATGGTGGTTGTTGCATGTGCCTTCCAAATAATTGTGCACTGCATTTATGGCACATAATGCTGGTTTTGACATCTCTTGGTGCACACAGATCGCACCTCTTCCTTTTGTCTCTGCTGTCTCTGGCGGATGTAGATCTTGCCTCGAGCCCTTATATATCTCTCACCAATCAAGCAGAGGATGGATTCTGCTGGGGAAATGTTCCCGTGGGGGAAAGATTCTACTGGGGAAAGGTTCCCGTGGGGGAAAGATTCTACTGGGGAAAGGTTCCCGTGGGGGAAAGATTCTACTTGGGAAATGTTTCCGTGGGTGGAAAGATTCTACTGGGGAAAGGTTCCCGTGGGGGAAAGATTCTACTGGGAAAGGCTCCCGTGGGGAAATTAATCTATTTTGGAAAGGTTCCCGTGGGGGAAAGATTCTACTGGGGAAATGTTTCCGTTGGTGGAAAGATTCTACTGGGGAAAGGTTCCCGTGGGGGAAAGATTCTAATGGGAAAGGCTCCCGTGGGGAAATTAATCTATTTTGGAAAGGTTCCCGTGGGGGAAAGATTCTACTGAGAAAGGTTCCCGTGGGGGAAAGATTCTACTGGGGAAAGGCTCCCGTGGGGAAATTAATCTATTTTGGAAAGGTTCCTGTGGGGGAAAGATTCTACTGGGGAAAGGTTCCCGTGGGGGAAAGATTCTACTGGGGAAATGTTTCCGTGGGTGGAAAGATTCTACTGGGGAAAGGTTCCCGTGGGGGAAAGATTCTACTGGGGAAAGGCTCCCGTGGGGAAATTAATCTATTTTGGAAAGGTTCCCGTGGGGGGAAAGATTCTACTGGGGAAAGGTTCCCGTGGGGGAAAGATTCTACTGGGGAAAGGTTCCCGTGGGGAAATTAATCTATTTTGGAAAGGTTCCCGTGGGGGTTGCCATTGAAGCCAAGAAGGGGAGCGAGGTATGTGTGTGTGTGTGTGTGTGTGTGTGTGTGTGTGTGTGTGTGCTCAAACACACCTGCATGCGGTGGTCTGGGAGAGGAAGTGTGTCCATCTGATGAACTCAATTTAATATACTAATTGTAGTCTCACCCATTCATTTCTAATGACCGGACATTTTTGACGTGTACAAAAGTTAAATAAACTCCCAAAGTCATGGAACTTTATGACAGTCAGATAAAAATTTTACTACATTTTCAGAGAGAAAACTTGTAAAAATCAGTCAAATTTGACCAGAACACAACAGGAGGGTTAACTGGCTCTCCGTGTATCATAACTGCCACAGACGTAGGATCGATAATCTCAGTTTTTCTCGTATTTAAAATATGTGCATTTTTTTCACGTCATTGTACCAGTCCATCCACATGTTAACGGTGGACCGCTGTTGTGGCCATCATTAGGGCCAGCAGGACTGTGTCATCGGAGAACTTGTGTATAGGGTGAAAAGGAAAGGGGAACTTACGCAACTCTGTGGGGAACCATGACTGGTTGACAGAACAGAGGATTATGTGTCTGTAATGCATGATGTCGGTGAATAAGAGCCAAGGACCCATGTCCTTATCTTTAAAAACATTGGGTTAGTTTTTATGGTTTTTGTAGGGATTACCGACTTGGAACATGAAATATGTAGTCAAACAATTCTGTCATTGTGGAAAACATCCTACTCTGTTGAGACAAACTATAGTAGTAGTAGGGGGTAGTAGAATGTAACCACATTTCTATGAAGCAGATAATATAAGCATCTCTGATACTCTTCTACTTGATTTACAGATGAGGCACCCCCGTTGAAAAAAAATGGTGTCCCTTTGTTTTTGAGCGCAAATGCACATCACAGCAACAAAACCCAGTTTATATGCAAGCGAGACCCACTAACAGTAAGTTTGGGTGATTGTACAAAATGGTGTCTATTGATTACAAATGCACACCAGGGTGATAAATGTTTTTGAGTATGCATTCGGATTGCAAATATTTAATAATTATAACCTCCTTTCAAGTTAAAAGTTTCTTTTATTGATTTATCTCTGTTGTGAAAAGCTGGGATTAAATGAACTAGAAGCTTAGAAGAACGTATTTTATTTTAACTGAATTATTAAACTTAAGCAGCTCACATGTGGTAGATTTCTTGTGTCCTGATAATAATAAATACAAGTAAGACGATTTACAGTTGTAACACAATTATTATATTGTAGCGACCTGGGAGGAGACTGGGAGTAGTGGGAGGGCTCGCCTTACGTGACGACACCCGTCAGTACGGGCCGAAGACTACTGTGTGAAGGTGGGAGACCACCTCAGGGATAGGTACATAGGGAGAGGGGTGTTGGCAGGTGAGGGAAGTGAGGGGTAGCGAGAGTTGTGGGGGGGGGGGGTTCCCTCCCCTTGGGTGTGTGGGTGGTTCCACCCATAGTGAGAGTAAAAGAAGGTGAGGGGATGTGATGTGTCAGAGAGAGTAGGAGGGAGTAAGTGAGAATTATTAGTAAAAGATTAGGAAAGCTTGGAGAGTTAGAGAGAGAGATAGTGCGAAAAGATTGCGCAGAAAGCAGGGAGAAAAGGTGTGTTAATTTGGTGTGGTCTCCGCCGAGAGGGACCGTGTGTACCGAAAATAAAATAAAGCAGGCGCATTCACTGCAAAGAGTTGTCCAACCTTCATTCCGACGCACCTGCACCGAAGAAAAGTTAGAAATTCCTTCCGGGACTTACTGGTGGTGCTACAAAATTTTACAGTAAATCTAAAATATACACGTTTATAGAAACACAATAGTTTCCATTGCTGCATTTAAACAATTTATTCTGAATGAAGAGTCGCCGAAATCGCAAGCTTTGAGAAACTGCTGTTCCTGGGGCACTTGTAGTAGTGACAATTACGATTTATTCCCTTTCCAAAACCTAAACCAAATCTAGAAAAGGCTGTGGATAAAGCTATGTGTCTCATACCCAGTGGAACCCCTCAAAGATCGACAGGCACAGCTTTGTATGCTCCAAATGGATAAGTTCGATAGGATTTTGCGCAGAAACCTGCGGAGCTAACCAGAGTAATGTTGTTATAGCACACTACAAGTTCCTAATGTATTGTTACTTAGCTAACGCTAGCTAAATAATGAATAGACTGCTCATTTTCAAGGGGTTTGACAGGATTTTAAAATAAGTGAAGCAAGAATTGTAACGGGACACATAATACCTCTAATAAAACATATAAGGTAGACACCGGCATGTTAAAACATATGTTTTTAAACTGGCTACCGCAAAGACCAGCAGTCAGCTACTGACAAATAGATGGACAAAGGAATACATTGAAATGAAACCTGGTCTGGGACCAAATCAAATCCATAAGCTACTTACGAAAACCAAGAAAAAGCATATTAAATACCATTTCATTAAATGTGATTAGAGTGACAGAGTATCCTAGCCTGTTTTGTTTCTTGATTGCAGAGATGTCACTTGTGCAAGAAATCTGGGGCGACTGTTGGGTGTGACATGAAGAAATGCAGAAGATCGTACCATTACTGCTGTGCCATGCTTGATAATGCCCAAAATGTAGAGAATCACAAGGACGGGATATTTAAGTCAGTATAAAGGCAATTTTTCTTCTCAAACCTTGTTTTTTAACTATATTTATTGTGCGTCATTATATTATCTGTATCTCTCCTGTGTTCAGGATTTATTGTGAATTGCATTGTCGGACAGTAGATGGAGATAAAGATGGTAAATAGTTTTTTCTCCATTACTTCCTGCAGAGTGTCTTTTGTAGCACAAATCTTTTTGTAGTACTTTTCTTGATTTATTTATTTATTTATTTTTTAAAGCAAATCAAGCTGACAGTGACGACGAAGTCCCGGCCAAGGTTTGTTTTATCTGGTTAAAAAAATAAAATCTGATATTGCTTGCAAGGTTAACGACATCTTTTTCTTGCTGTTGTAACAGATGTATTGAATATAATATAATTGTAATTTGCAAAGGTGCAGTGTTAAACTGTGTTAAGGTCTGTGCGTGTTTAATGCCAGTTACAGAAGTGCAAAAGTCTTAGGCACATGGGAAAAAAATAAGACGCTTTCAAAAATAATGAAATGAAAAGTTTCACATACAAACACATATAGCCTGAATTAATTGTTATTAAATTGTAAATTTCTAATTTAAATAAGGCATTAATATTCAATTACTTTGTGTAATCCAAAGCCAACCAAACTGAAATTTGCTGAAATTGTCCTATATTCTCTTTTTCTCGATGCAGAGAATACGTAGTCCATTGAAAAGGTAAGTGGCTGTTCAAATTGTCGCAAACTCCTGTTAGCTTTCCATGCACACCTTTATTCCAGCCTCATCATTGTGTTTTAGACATGCTGGTGAAGGATACTCATTGTGTTTTAGACATGCTGGTGAAGGATACTCATTGTGTTTTAGACATGGTGCTGAAGGATACT